>SJYQ01048511.1:0-78842 GCA_006410935.1 Redunca redunca
GGAAAAGACTCTGATGCTGGGAGAGATTGGGGGCAGGAGGAGAAGGGGACGACCCAGGGTGAGATGGCTGGATGGCATCACGGACTCGATGAACGTGAATCTGAGTGAACTCCGGGAATTGGTGATGGACAGGGAGGCCTGGCGTGCTGCGATTCATGGGATCGCAAAGAGTCAGACACGACTGAGCAACTGAACTGAACTGAACAAGGAAGTAAATTGGGAAAGATAGGTTAGGCCTATTTTTTTGAAATTATTTAATGCCATGCTGTAGTTTGTACTTAATTTTGGTAGACAGTGGAGTAATGTTTAAAAACTTGGAGCAGGATAATGAAACTAGAGTTATATTTGAAAAATAATTAACAGTAATGTACAGATTACATTCTATCAGAAGATAGGAATGAAGAGGCTAGACCAGCAATTAATTAATTTTTTTAAAAAACTAAATTTTATCATAAAGCAATCTCTAAAGAGTCTACTAAGTTCCTTTATTTCCCCAGTGTGACCAACCTAAAGGAAAAGATTGGACTAAATTACATGCCTTTCAACAAAGAGGTGCACACCTGTGTAGAGATCTGTTAGCATTTTCCAGGTCAAGAGGCTAGCCCTTTCTTTTGTAGTATAATAATGTTAGAACATCTAATAAGCAGTGACTTTACCATGTATCTGGGCTTCCCTGGTGGCTCAGACGGTAAAGCTGCAGTGCGGGAGACTCGGGTTCAATCCCTGGGTTCAGAAGATCCCTGGGAAAAGGAAATGGCAACCCACTCCAGTACTCTTGCCTGGAAAATTCCGTGGACTGAGGAGCCCGGTAGGCTACAGTCCATGGGGTCGCAAAGAGTGGGACACGACTGAGTGACTTCACTTTACCATGTATCTAGGTTCCTAAATGTTGCCAAGGCCTTTCTTGGTTATATTTCCGTCTACACCTGTGAGTCCTACAATTGTGACTTTTTAAGGTCAAGACTCGTCTCCTTGCCAATTCCTTAAACCTTCTTTGCTGGGTAAATGCATTAGTAAACAAAAAGGAAGTCCTCAAGGCCTAGGGAACCCATCTTTTTGGAAATTGACCATTGTCAGGCTATAGAAAACTGACTACTCAAATCCCAGTTACTCCCCAAATGATGTGCCTTTTTAACCATATTATTAAAAACATTAAATTTGAGGCCCAGGTATTACTAAACCAAGTAAGTAATGTAAAGTTAGTTTTCTGAACCAGATTCTATTTTCTTCAGCATGACTAGTTTATATTCACTTGTCTATCTACCTATTGGTATGGTAAGTTTCCTTTTCTTAGGGAATGGGGGAACAGGTCTATTTTAAAGCAGAATTCTTGAAATTTCTGTGGGATTTTCATTACAGAAAATCTCTGAAAGTTCCTTTCTCTGGCTTCCAATTAGATGACTACACCTTTGAGCATTCATCCATTAAAAAAGTAGTAGAACACAGTTGTGATACTGAAATAATTGTCCTGGTTACAGTTACTATTTTTGAGCATCTGTATTGTAGATTTAAAAAATCTTAGGCCTGCCTTTCCTCATGGCCAAAAAAATAAGTAAATGCTGTCTCAGAGTAGTGTGATAGGTTAAATTCCTTCAAAACAGTAACTTGTGGATTTCTGGCTATAATTTTCCCATTACTGTTTATTGTAGCAACTTTGCACTTTACATTAGCAGCTAAAATATGTAGATGCTGAAAATGTTTAGTCCTATTTAATAATATGTAATTCAGACCTCATCAGATAACTCAGCAAGTATTTGTGTTAATTAACATTTAAAGATAAATTCTGTATTTCACAATTGGGTCCCATCAGACCCTGTTTTCCTGTCAGCACAATAAAACAAAGTCATTATTTTATTTGTTCATAAAATAATTTATTGAGCACCTGCTATTCACCAAGCACATTTTTGAGACTCATTAAAGAGGAGTTTGCACTAACAGTTTACCTTTTAACTATGGAAAAAAATAATTTACCAGGCTTTGAAATCTACAAGACGAATAATTTAAAAACAGTGCCTTTTTCATTCTCTTTTAAACCAAATGTTTGCATATAGCTACTGTGTGTGCAGTGATTATTTATGAAACCAGGCAGATTATAACTTTAGCTTGATCACATCTTATCACCTAAGGTATAATATTAGCTATATACTAAATAAAATTCTGTCTACTCCTTTGTAAAATATATCTTACTCAAACCTCTCATTAAAAGTGTCCTCCCCATCCACTATATTTATAGTCCCAGTCATTTCAGATTTTGCAATTAAGTCATTTCTCAGAAAATTTAAACAAAATCATTTCTAGAAAAGGCTGGTATTTACACCAAGTATATAGGAAAGGGGGGGGGAAATTGTCACACAACTATAAATGGAACCTTTGAAGTGTAATGGTAGACTGAGAATAAAGTTTTTTTTTCTGATCCGTGACCCCTTAACCATGCCTAATAAGTAACAGAACCATAAATAGAGAGCCTCAGTGCTAGAAGAAATCCTAAACGTTTACTTAGTCTATCTCCCTGGCCCAAGGGAGGGCCAAATGGAATTTATGGCTGATGAGTTACCAGGCATCATCATCATAACAAATGGTTTTTCTGCTTTGAGAGCTGAATTCCTCTGTTGGTAAAAGATTCATGTGAGAGGTATATTGTTCAAATTTATAAATAATTTGGGGCTTCCCATGTGCCACTAGAGGTAAAGAACCTACCTCCAATGCAAGAGATGTAAGATACTTGGGGGTTCAATCCCTGGGTTGGGAAGATCCCCTGGAGGAAGGCACGGCAACCACCTCTAGTATTCTTGCCTGGAGAATCCTGTGTACAGAGGAGCCTGGCGGGCTATGGTCCATGGGGTCGCAGAGTCAGACCCCAACTGAAGCACCTTAGCACAAACGCATAAATAACTTATAAAATTGAGAAATCTTATGTTTTTAACAATCTTGTGTTTTCAGGCACTGAAGATAGCAGGCATGACTGAAAACTAATCTCTGTCTTCAAGAAAGATATAAAATCTTGATGGTAGTTTTTACATGCCACTTGATAGAAATCTCTGGATGGGTTAGGCTAGCATTAAAAGGAAATGTTTAATTAGGGGAAATTGAAAAAAAATAAGGCTTCAACTTCCTTCCTGAAAATTTTTCTGCTTAGTCTGACATGAAAAGCACATTTGGTCTTAAATGTGATTCATTTTGTGAAATTCAAATGGAATTATACATGAAAAGTTGGATGTAATCTAATTTTAATGAACATCAGATTATATTTAAATATTTGTGTTTGAAACTTTGTGCAAGAGAGATTAGACTTACTGTTTTTTTCCTAGAGGACATAAGTGAGACCAGCGAGTCAAAGAAACATATATTTTGCGTGTGTGTGTGTGTGTTAGTCAGTTAGTCGTGTGGACTAGAGCCTGCCAGGCTCCTCTGTCCATGAAATTCTCCAGGCAGGAATACTGGAGTGAGTTGCCATTTGCTTCCCCAGGTGATCTTCCTGACCCAGGGATCAAACCCATGTCTCCCACATTGCAGGCAGGTTCTTTACCATCTGAGCCACCAAGGAAGCCCCAGATAGATTTTAGGTGACTGTAAAAGTGAGAGGTGCTACATTTCTTTCTTGAATGAATGAAAGTAGCTGTTATTTCCTGGTTATATACTCATTAGAAAAGGGGGGGGAATAAAGCAATATCAAAAATTAGAAGAAAAAAGTTAAGTATTAAAATCCTATTCTTAAAACTGTATGATTATAGATAGCTATCATCCTTGACTAATTTTGTACAAATTTTTATATAACCTTTCTTTTCATAGCATATTATGAGCATCTTTCTATGTCAATAAATTATTTTTTAATGGCTGAAAAGTATTCCATTAAATGGAAACCCTGTTATTTTACCAGTCCTCTTTTAAACTTTGGGATTATTTCCAGTTTTTCTTTTACAAGTATTACTGTGGTAAACATCCTTGTTAAATTTTTGCATGTATCCTAAAGTTTCACTTATGATGAATTTCTGAAAGGGTAATACCTACATATTTCCAAAATATTAAAATATAATGGCAAATTATCCTTCAAAAAATTCAACACTAGTTTACACTCCGCTTTACAGTGAGACTGCATTTTCCTGTAGTTACTCAGCAGTGCCGGTTGTTATCAGTTTTCCTATCTTTGCTAATTTAACAGGTGAGCAATGAAATCTTAATTCAACGTACATTTCTTTGATTATGAATAAGATGTTGGGTATCTTTTCATGTGTGTATTGGCCAGCTGTATAAAGTGTTTTTAAGCTCTATTTTAATATTTTTGTTTCACTTTTTAGCATTTAAATTTCACTCGATCTGAAATAGAATTCAATATGAGGTCTGAAGTAGGGTTCTAGCTTCAGTTTTTTTCTAATCAAATGATTAACAAATTGTCCCAGTGTCATTTATTAAATTTCCCAGTTAGCATATCCCAAACATCACTGCACAGTTGGTGAGGTGTTATTAGATATTATACCAACACAGAAAACAAAAAGTGTTCCATTGGTCAAAGGAGCTGGGAAAGAATCAGACTGAGAAAAGTTAAGTTTCTGTATTGCAGAACCTCTCCTAGCCTCTAATATGCTTGTGTGCATCGTGAGTCAACAGTAAGGAGTTTGGGCATGTAGCATTTCCCTAACTTACTTAACCGTGTAATCTTTTTCTTTCCTGAAATGCCTGTAAAATACTATGAAACTGTGCTGTCCAAAATAGTAGCCATGGGACTTCCCAGGTACTCAAGTCATTAAGATTCCATGCTTCCAGGGGGCGCAATCTCTGGTGGGGGAACTAAGATCCCACATGCCATGAGGTGCAGCTGAAAAAAACAAAATAGTAACCACTGCCCACATGTAGCTATTTAAATTTGAGTTAAATAAAATCAGTCCTTCAGTCTCACTAGCCCTTTGCCAGTGCTCAATAGCTAGTGTGGCTAGTGGCTGCTATATTGGACATTGCAGATGAAGAGCATTTCCATTGTTACTGAAAGTCCTGCTGGATCGCACTGCTATAAGACATAGTGATCAGTGAAAACGTGGAATACCCTATATTTCTCCCACTGGATTTGTAACGTCTTCATCATCATATTTAAAATTTCTAATTTCATGGATTTGTTCTTTTTACAGTTGTATTGACTTAGCTATTTCTGCTCTAATATTACACAGCTAGTTGTAAGTCAAACTCCTGCATGTTTTTCCCTGAGAATAGAAATGAAAAATTCCTTCCTGGGGTAGGAAGTTAGACTAAAGGGAATGAAAGTCCTTTATACATCTAAGGGGCTTCCCTGGTGGCTCCGCTAGTAAAGAATCTGCCTGCAGTGCAGGAGACCTGGGTTTGATCCCTGGGTTGGGAAGATTCCCTGGAAAAGGAAGCAGTTAGTTACCCACTCCAGTATTCTGGCCTGGAGGATTCCATGGGCTATTCCATGGGGTCGCAAACAGTAAAAATTTCTTTGCAAAACATGATTTATATCGAAATCGGGTGAGTATCCATTTATTCTACAATTACTATTTACTGAGCATATGCCCAACAAGTTTTGTTGAAGGTCCAGGGGACCAGAATGGTAAGCAAGTTTAGGCAGAGAAGGTTCTATATTCTCTTAAGATCATGGAGCTTGTTTTTGGCCTCGGGGAGAAGGGGAAAATATTAATGAAGAAACAGTGAAAAAGAAACTGTCAGATAACCACAAGTGCTGTCTATTTCAGTTCCACAAGGAATTGAAATTAGAGGACAAGAGAGTGGTGGCCTCTTGTTTTGGATGAACATGGGAGAGCTCTGTGAATAAGTGGCATTTAAACTGAAATTACCCAGCACATGGTGCCAGCCACTAGAAGGTTCAGGCACAGCTAGTAGTCCAGCCCTCAGGAGGAAGAAAACATGGTGTGTTTGAGGAAAGTTGGTATGGCTGGAGCTTAGTGGGCAAGGGGGAAGAGTAGTGGAAATGAGGTTGGAGAGGTGCCTAGGGCCATGTAATCATTGGAGGGTGGGGTGGGAGGAGGGGTTGTAAGCAGCTAGGGTGGGAAGTCCACGTTTTTTCCTGAGTGTGACAGTGTACTGCCAGAGGACAGGACAGATGTGAGCTCAGTTAAATGTTTAAACAATTCTTGACAGCTGTATGGTGAATTTATTGGAGGGGTCGATAGTGGAAATAAGGAGACGTGTTAGGCTCTATCAAGATAAGAAATAATGATGGACTTGACTGAGGTGGTGGTAGTGAAGATAGAAGGTGTTGGAACAGGTCCAGAACATTTCACCTGTAGAATCAGCAAGACTTATCAATTGGTTTATTAGGGAATCTGGTTCCTAAGAATTAGTGATTTATGTTACGGGCCTATCAAGTATGAAAGTGTTAGTCACTCAATTATGTCTGATTCTTTGTGACCCCCTGGGCTATACTTCAGTCCATGGGATTCTCCAGGCAAGAATACTGGAGTGAGTTGCCATTCCTTCTCCAGAGGATCTTCCCGACCCAGGGATCGAACCCAGGTCTCCTGCATTGCAGGCAGTTGGTAAAGAATCTGCCTGCAATGCAGGAGATTCTGGAGACGTGGGTTCAATCCCTGGGTCAGGAAGATTCCCTGGAGAAGGAAATAGCAACCCACTCCAGTATTCTTGCCTGGAGAATCCCATGGACAGAGGTGCCTGGGGTTACAAAGAGTCAGACATGACTGAACCGTTGACCACCACCTCTAGCTATCAAGTATGGAGACTAACTAAACTGTTCCACTGAAGTGTCCAAGCCAGCAGAGTAGGGTGAATGAAGCAGAGATAATTGCTTTCCTCTGGTGCAAAAGTGCTCTGCTAATCTCTTATTTTTAAAATCTGTGCTGATGTTGCATTTTATGCTGTTATATCCATGTTTATGTTAATAATTAAGGTATTGTAAGTCACTGATTAAAATATTTTTAATATTTAAGATATTAAAAAATATTTAAATTGCTTAGCTCTTTTACCCCAGTGCTAGTGAAATTGAAGCTCTAGGAAGATGCATTGGAGTTAGCCTGTGTTTGATTTTTGGTGTGTGTTTATGTGTGTGTATTGTATCTTGCTAGCAGCTAGGCATGTATGTATAGGAGTGCTGACCACATTTGTGAGCAGTTGCAGTTTGATACAATTTAAAACAAAAACTGAAGGGAGTGAGGAGGGGGAAAGGAAATTGCATTTAGAAACTACTGACTGTTAGAATCTTCACTTAAAATGAGTAAACAGCTGCACTTTGCACTTTACAGTGTTTAAAAACATAACTGAATGAAGCTGTTCCTTTTTTTTTTTTAAGGAACTCTTACTGAATAATTTGGGGGGGAAATGAATAAAGGTCACAATTCTGGGATAGTAGGTTTTCTTTGGGGCTTTACAGTAAAGCTTATCTGGATCACTACTGTTATTTTAACTACAACAGGCATATTATCCCAAAAGTTATGAGAATTGCTACATACTTTAAAATGCTTATTAATTAAAATCTTGATGTATATTTTTGATCTTAAAAATGAATATTTACTCACGCATCTATAAAGTAGACAGTTCTTATCTGTACTAATTAAGCATTTCCTCATCAAAAATTCCAATTGAATCATCAGTAATACCTCTAGTTAATCTCTATCTTAAAGATATTTTAACAAATAGCCTCAATGCTTTATTAGACCCCTAACAGCTGTTAAAATTAATTCAACCTAGGCATTTACAACATTACATTATGGTGGTCTAGAACAGGGACTGGCAAAATTTTTGTCTGAGAGGCCAAACAGTAAATATGTTAGACTTCACAGGCTACTGAGCTCTTAAAGCTGAAAAAAACGCCATAAAAGACTTCCCTGGTGGTTCAGTGGTAAGACTCCTCACTCCCATTGCAGAGGGCCCAGGTTCGGTCCCTGGTCGGTGAGCTAGATCTTGCCACCACCTGTAAGACCTGTAACAGCCAAATAAATAAACATTTTTTAAAGTAGCCATAAAGAATATGTGAACTAATGAGCATGATTTTGTTCCAGTAAAACTTTAGAGAGGAAGGGAAGATTTTAAAGATGAGAGCTTAGAATTGTAGAACCCTATAGCTAGAGGTGGTGGTGTTGGTCAATGGCTTCAGTCATGTCTGACTCTTTGTAACCCCAGGCACCTCTGTCCCTGGGTTTCTCCAGGCAAGAATACTGGAGTGGGTTGCCATTTCCTTCTTCAGGGAATATTCCTGACCCAGGGATTAAGCCCACATCTCTAGAGTCTCCTGTGTTGCAGGCAGATTCTTTACCACTGAGCCACCGGGGAAGCCCCATAGCTAGAGGAATCTTGGAGAAATCATAGAGTCACTTGGAAACATCTTAAAAATACAGGTGCCCAGACCCTCCCCACAGAGATAGATCACGTGTTTAAAATCTCTGTAGATGATTCTGACATGCCTCCTTGGGTAGAACCACTATTTATCTGGTCCAAACCTCACTTTACAGATGAGAAAACTGAGACCCAAGGGTTTTAAATGTCTTCTCCAGAGTCAAACAACTGGTTGATTGCAGATCTGAATTGAATCCCAAATCTGCTGACTCCTAACCTAGTGTTTTTCCTACTGAACCTGCAGCTTCTTGCCTTACTTATATCAGCAGGAAATCAGAATGGGTCTTATTGAATTATAATTTTCCCTTTAATTTTTATTTAATTGCCTGGATTTTTATAACAAATATTTAAGTCATATACACTTTAAGGATTTTAAGATGAATATTAAAAAATAGTCTCTTGTTATAATTAAATATTTTGGGAAGTGTTCTATACTTTGAATTCAGTATTCAATTAGCTACAGAAGTTGGAAGATATAATAAAGTAAACCCCATAATTACAAGAATCTGCCTGCAACACAGGAGACTCTAGAGATGTGGGTTTAATCCCTGGGTCAGGAATATTCCCTGGAGAAGGAAATGGCAACCCACTCCAGTATTCTTGCCTGGAGAAACCCATGGACAGAGGTGCCTGGGGTTACAAAGAGTCAGACATGACTGAAGCCACTGACCAGCACCACCAGGTTTGAGTATGCTGACGACACACTAACAACATTGCTTCACTCAGGTTGAGAGACTACTTTTCTGTGGTGTTAACATTTACCTCTGCTTACGTCAAAGGTAAAGTTCAAATGCACAGTCATGCCCTGGCCGGATCTATCTTTGTACCTTTATATAAAGAGACAAACAGACGCTTTATTTTCAAGAAATCTTTAAGGTCCGTTATTACCACCCAAAATATATAGGGAATGGGGAAGGAAACAAGTTTTCCTTGAGAGTTTGCCATCTACCAGAGAATGTGCTAAGTCTTTTCCGTCATGTTTCTAATTCATAAAGCAGCTCTGAGAGACAGGTTTTATTACCACCTCATTTTACTCATGAGGAAAATGAGGCCCAGAAAGAGGATGAATAGCTTGCCCAGCCAGTCGCACAGTTAGCAAGTGGAAGTCAGAGCCCAAACTCAAAGCCTCCTGGCTCCAGAACGTAGAATTATACTGTATTTTAGTTTTACACACACGACTATGAGGAAGTCGTTGTCTCCGCAGTAGTCCTATACCATCCACCAAGACCAAAAACATAGATCTTTTTTAATCATAAAGGAATTCACTACTAATCAGCAGAAGAAAACAGACAAAACACAAAACTAAAGCAAAAACAGGGATATTACAATATAAAAACGTTATACGCCTTATTTCCCTTAATTTGTATTTCCTGACTCCCTTTAAAAGTATTTCATTCATCTGACAAACATTAATTGTACCTCAGATATGCTAAGTACAGTACTCACTGTATAGAAAGGAAATATCCCTAGGATGGTTCTAAATGGCTCCTAGTTCTCGTGCTAGGCCTGCTTCCATCTCTTTTTCTCCCCTTACCTCATTAATGATGGGATCATTGCCCTTCTGGTCATTCCAACAAAATTCTCCAAACTGTTTCTTAATTCTTCTCTTATCTACCCTCCTCTGATCCCTTACTGATTCTGTCTATAATATCTTTTCCTCCTCGCCCTTCCCCTACTACCATTTCCCCTGGTTTACATCATATCCTCCTCCTACCTTTACTTTCATTAAAAATCGAATTGATCTCTATCTCCAATGTCCCTCCCTATCAATTAATCCTATATACCCTGCCTGAATCATCAGTCTTTCTAAAGCATTGACATAGCCATTAATGGCTCGCCATTTCCTCCAGTATAAGTTCTAGACTAGAAATCAGTTATCAGCACCTAACTTCTAATGATCTTCCTCCAACCTTCATCTGCATCACTGTTCCCACTTCATTCCAGCCAGAGTGGACTAAACTTAAAGGCACTTTCCTTGCCTCTGCCTTCTTAGTGCCCTCCTCCATGCTTCTACCTCTCTGCTTTTCAAGAGCCCACTTTTATGCCACTTTCTCCTTAGACTTTCCTAATTTGAGCTCTCCATCCATTTCCCTTTTGAATTCATTTTATTTGTGGTTTACCAGTTTTTTTCTTTTGAGTGTAAGCCACCTTACACATCTTTATATTTTCCATGACACCTGCATTAGATGTGTGTGTGTTAGTCACTCAGTCGTGTCCTACTGTTTGTTATCCCATGGACTGCAGCCCGCCAGGCTCCTCTGTCCATGAAATTCTCCAGGCAAGAACACGAGTGGGTTGCCATTTCCTTCTCCATCTGCTTTAGCTACTTGATAGGTACTTATTGAGTAAAAGAAATGTATATATTCATTTTGGGTTCATTATAACATTATAGGGTTAAGCTCATGAGGGTAGAAACTATGACTTTTATTCCCATTTTGATTTTCTAGCCCCTAGCACATAGGAAACATTCAATAAACATTTGTTCAGTGTGATATACTACAGTTACCAGATGCTGAGATGTAAATTTCCTGATGACCCAGTAGGTATCCAGAAATGCTACCGTATGTTATATTTTTTTAAATGTTAGTTACCTGTGTTTCTTCATTTAATATTGACACATAACCTGTGATAAAGGTCATGTATTAATATTCTCACTTTACAGGAAAGGAAACTGGCTTAAAGAAATGAAGTAGTTTTTTATGATGACATAGCCACTGAGTCACAGAATGGAGTCTAACATTCAAGTCTTCAGATGTGAACTTTAGCATCCATTTTCTTGGCCAAGGTGGTTTGACCAGTTTGGTTTCATTTGTTTTAGAATTGTTATGGCTAACCTATTGCAATCATGCTGTATGGAAGGAAAGTTATGACCAACCTAGATAGCATATTCAAAAGCAGAGACATTACTTTGCCAACAAAGGTCCGTCTAGTCAAGGTTATGCTTTTTCCAGTAGTCATGTATGGATGTGAGAGTTGGACTGTGAAGAAAGCTGAGCACCAAAGAATTGATGCTTTTGAACTGTGGTGTTAGAGAAGACTCTTGAGAGTCCCTTGGACTGCAAGGAGATCCAACCAGTCCATTCGAAAGGAGATCAGTCCTAGGTGTTCTTTGGAAGGAATGATGCTAAAGCTGAAACTCCAGTACTTTGGCCACCTCATGCAAAAAGTTGACTCATGGAAAAGACTCTGATGCTGGGAGGGATTGGGGGCAGGAGGAGAAGGGGATGACAGAGGATGAGATGGCTGGATGGCATCACTGACTCGATGGATGCGAGTCTGAGTGAACTCCGGGAGTTGGTGATGGACAGGGAGGCCTGGCGTGCTGCGATTCATGGGGTTGCAAAGAGTCAGGCACAACTGAGCAACTGAACTGTATGGAATAGAATTAAGTCCTTGATTGACACATTATCTATATGTTGGATGTTTTCAAAATCAGACAAACCACAAAAACTATTTTCTAAAGAAAATCTTGACCCTGCTTGTGGACACATTCTCCACGGTGAGATGCATATCTCTTCAGACACCCTTCTTGTTGTGAGCTTCTATCCCTAGTTGGATTTGCTCTTAATGTGCAGGACTGGTTTCAGCTGGCAGCCTAGAGAGCAGGTCTCCAAGTATTTAGCAGGCATCTGGCCCTTACCACTCCTAGTAGTCACTGAAGACATGAGGGAGAGAGTCAAGAAGCCTTGCTCAATGCACACACAGTCATTCCTTTTTCATACTCATATACTCTCAAATACAGTCCCATCAGCAACCAGCTGAGCACCTACCTCTCCACAACTGCTTTTACTAGATTGCTGTTTGCTCTTTTCCCATCAGACTGAATATTAAAGATCATTGTTAGAAATAGTACTGTGAAATTATTTCATCTTTTACAACAATATTATATACCCCATATATGTTATATATATTAATGTCCCATAATATAAAGATGCTGTGGGCATTCATTATGATGCTCCATGTTTTTTATGAAAATTTCTTGAGAGAAATCGGGCTGACCCTTAGTACAAAGAATGCTTTTACTTCTCCTGAGCAGTTGCTTTGTTTTTCCCTTATGGACATTGTGAATGTTTAACTTAACACTCTGTAGTTACCTGCCAAAAGCTAAGAGCCAAATTTGTGGCCCACCCATAACAAACGTGCTCTATGCCTCGTTAATTTTGTTCCTAGCTCTAGTTTATGCCTCTGCTCAAGTTATTCTTTCTTCTTAAGAAAAATCTTAATTCATGCTGTCTTATTTTATGTAGATATATACACTCATCAACAGCCTTGTATTCATTTTGAAATAGTTCATATTATGATATTCTGTATGCACAGGAAAACCATCTTTGGTGCTTCCTAATTACATAATTACTTTAGCTGTCTTTTCTTCAGGAGTATATTTATTTCACTCTGGGTTTTTGCAGGGTTTTGATTGTATGAAAATGATTGTGTCAAAAAAATTTATTGATTTAATACTCTAACCAAGTGGTAAAATAACTGATCTAATGGCCAGAATTGATTAAATTGATGTCACTATTCTAGCCCAGTCTTTCATAGCAGTATTATTTTCTTATAATACACTTTGCTTTGTACTCTCAATCTGCATGGGGCAGTTTATTGCTTTGTGATTTCTAGAAATTTTGTTATGTTGCCAAGTGAGTGCATAAGCAGTGAACTCTCAGTTTAAATGTCAGATCAATATTACCACACTTATCAGACTTCTTGTCTCTGTCAACACCTTGCTTAAGAGGGTCATGAGCATATAAATCTTACTATATGACTTGTCTTGCTCCCACTCTTAATTTAGTCATGCCTTCATTTGAACAAGATGTATAAATCGATATTGTTTCCAAATCTTATTTGCTTTGTTTGGTTTGGACCTCTATCCAAATTGTCTTACCATCTTCAGTTCGGTCGCTCAGTCGTGTCCAACTCTTTGCGACTCCATGAACTGCAGCACACCAGGCCTCCCTGTCCGTCACCAACTCCCAGAGTTCACCCAAACTCACATCCATTGAGTCGGTGATGCCATCCAGCCATCTCATCCTCTGTCGTCCCCTTCTCCTCCTGACCCCAATCCCTCCCAGCATCAAAGTCTTTTCCAATGAGTCAACTTTTCGCATGAGGTGGCCAAAGTACTGGAGTTTCAGCTTTAGCATCATTCCTTCCAAAGAAATCCCAGGGCTGATCTCCTTCAGAATGGACTGGTTGGATCTCCTTGCAGTCCAAGGGACTCTCAAGAGTCTTCTCCAACAACACAGTTCGAAAGCATCAATTCTTCAGCACTAAGCTTTCTTTGTAGTCCAACTCCCACATCCATACATGACTACTGGAAAAACCATAGCCTTATCATCTTACTGTTATCCAATTAATAACAAATACTATCTGAACAACATTTTATTTTATACTCTTTTTGATATCTTCAAGTAAAATTATTTGGCCTTTTCTACAACTCTCTAGGGCCTTTTTACAGATAACTAGAAACAAGGACAAAAATCGGATGATACCAGCAAATCAGTGGTAGAACTAGCGCTAGACCCAGATCGCCTGATTCCTTTGCCACACCTCACTGCCAAAAGAATTCCTAAGTTACATTGTAAACACTGCATAGTCTTCATCTTACCCCTTGAGATTAAAGACGGAAAAGACTGTCATTCATGTTACTAACTGGGAAGAACCAGGAATGAATTTCATTTGTATTTCTTCCATTGTTTTCTGTTCTTGAAATTACAGTTCCTTTTAACTACAACTCTAATCACTGTCACTTTCCATCACGCAATGAGGAAGCAATATTTTATCTTATCTCGAAAATTAATGTTGAAATGGAAACTGTTTCTCTTAGTAATTAGTAACATTTAAATTGGTCTCTGAAAATTCATCTTTAATTTGCCATTCTTATAATGCATATTCATTAAAGGGGCGAATATATAGTTAATGATGTAGAGTTTGATAGAACAGTTATGATTTTAACTAATCTCAGCATTTAAAGAGATTTTTAAGTCTGTGCTTACTATTTCATATAGAGAATTTGCACATTTTTCATTCTGGTTGTTAAACTAGAGGTTTTTTTTTTTTTTTTAATGTTTATCCTTAACCTTGTAAGAGCAACTGGTATTTATGATCCCCATTTTACAGTCAAGTATCGTATTCAACAGTAAATATTGTCTTCTGCCTCTCCTTCAGCTTCTGGAATTTCTGAGCAGCCCTGGTCAGTACAAGATGGACCCAGTAGTCTTGAGTTACATGGACAGTCTCCTGCGGCAATCAGACGTCTCACTGCTGGATCCTCCAAGCTGGCTCAATGACCATGTTATTGGGTTTGCCTTTGAGTACTTTGCCAACAGTCAATTTCATGACTGCTCTGACCATGTCTGTTTCATCAGCCCCGAAGTTACTCAGTTCATCAAGTGCACTGGCAACCCAGCAGAAATCGCCATGTTCCTTGAACCCTTGGACCTCCCCAATAAGAGAGTTATATTTTTAGCCATCAATGATAATTCCAACCACGCAGCTGGGGGAACCCACTGGAGCTTGTTGGTTTATCTGCAAGATAAAAATGGCTTTTTTCATTATGATTCTTATGGTGGTAGTAACTCATTCCATGCAAAACAGGTAGCAGAGAAACTAGAGGCTTTCTTAGGCAGAAAAGGAAACAAACTGGCCTTTGTGGAAGAGAAAGCCCCTGCTCAACAAAACAGCTATGACTGTGGGATGTACGTGATATGTAACACTGAGGCCTTGTGTCAGAACTTCTTTAGACAACAGCCAGAATCACTACTGCAGCTACTCACTCCTACATACATCACAAAGAAGAGAGAAGAATGGAAAGATCTCATTGCCAGACTTGCTAAAAATTAGCTGATGAAATATATTTGACTTTTGAAGTCTCTTTCTGCCTGTCCCCATGAATTGGATGGCTGCAGTCTCAGTGCCTGAGGGAAGATGCCTAGGAGAGGAAAGCGTAGAATGCTTACTTTCTCCTGAGAGAATGTTGTCCTCCACATTATCCTAATGGAAAGTGTCACTTTAACCTTAACTTCAGAGCAATATGTTCTGTGAAAGTGTCTTCAAAATATGCACCAAAACTGATTAATTCCCTTTTGGGCTCCCTTATCCACATTGGTTTAGTCCAAAGAAAAAAGATTGATCTGTAAAACAAACTGAGAATATGTGAGATTTAGAAGCAAGAAGAAAATCATACAGCAACCGAAAACTTACTGCACAGCCCACATATTTCAAGAGATCAACTAGCTGGAAGCAGATCAAGACCTAACCTAATTCAAGATTGAAGTTTTATCAGTTACTCAGTTCTGTGATACCTCCTCTTTCGTTCAACAAGCAAAGGCTTTCCCATCTGTAACCTTTGCCAATTCTTGATAAAGATGGTGTTAGCCCATAGTCACCCATCTAATTCCTAGAGCCCTTTAAGAAAGGGGGACTCTCAAATAACTTTGTTAAAATTAATCTCTGTGGTGGACCTCTTGTTTTGCATCTGAAACTTAGTCAAAGTTCATTTATTTTTGAGATACAAAGGAGAAAAAGTGACCTTTCTCAACTCTTTGACTTGAATTCAAAATGCAGACAGTGTAATTTTTGAAATGTGGAACCAAGAGTAAAATGAAATGCTATTCCTTCTAAATTATGGATGTGTTTTTACAGTTATTTCAAATAACAATTTAAATGATATGTCATATACACATATTCTATTCTTAATGAGGATTAGATTGCAATGTATGTGAGACTTGAAAGCAGAGATTAGCTTCAGCTGTGAAACTTATAATTTCAGCTACCTTCCTAGCCTAACCCTGCCCCCAGCCCTCATGGCTCAAAATAACCTCACCACTCAGTGACCACAGAGGCAATAACCCAGTTCCTTTTAGTCAGGAAGGGAAAACCCAGTAAGTGTAAATAAGTACAGGTCACATAGCAGGCATAAGTTGAAACTAAAAGTCAAAGAAAAAGCTACCAAAAAAGTTTTCAAGTCAGTATATTTGAAATAAATAGGGATACCTAATGGAAGCTGGGAGCAGGAAAAAAAAATTAGGAACAGGCAATCAGGCATAGAGGTGGAATAGGGAGGGAGGAACCGCAAAAGGACACAATTGCTGAAGCCAGGCGTGTAGATAATAAGGCAATATTGTTTCAATAACTGTTGGCTTAGGCATATAGTCGAGACTGAAAAGCTCGGAGTCTTCTCTGGGAAAAGTTGTTGTCTTTCTGATAATGATAGTGTAAAGTATATCTAGATGTCAGATTGTCTCCGTCTTAAAACAGTACCTATGGGAGCAATCTTTCCTGTCTCCCTAAGATTCACCCCAGAAAGAAATTTTTTGACCTAAACTAGTACAGTCTTATAAATTAAAACCAAAGATCTCCTTTTCCAGATACATAGCATGATTGAATTGTACCACAAGTTAGTCTGCTGTAAAAGTTTGAATATGTCATTTGTGTTAACATTGTAAATGACAGAACTTGAGTCTAACTTGTAATATTTTACTCGATAGCAGCCTGTTTAAGTCATACACCTGCAGGACCATATATCATTGATGTTACATGGTACATAATAGGAAAAATCTTTTGTTGGTATTGTGTTCCCTTGTTTTAGAGTCAGATCCAGTGTGCAGAGTTCAGCTTCAAACTATTCAGTAGTTAAGCAGGTTTTTCAAAATAGGATTGAGCAATTACCACACTGAAACATGCTGTTTTCAGATATCCTGTTATTTTTATCTTTAGTTTTTGCTATATCCATATCGAGTATATGGTTTAATAAGTATTCCATTGAAGTGGCAAAGTAGAATTTCTCAGTCATGTGACTATTTACTGATACTAAATTTTTTCTGCCAGCACTTAGAAAAGAAAATGTTTAAAGAAATTTACATCCCATTGTGTGGGAAAGAGCATGAATGTTCTGATCAGTCCAAGCAGTATCAGTTATAAACTTACAATCTCGGGCGGGTTTGAGATTCAGTAGCTTCATCTGCAAAATGAAATTGTATTTGATTTTACCAGTTTGGGTCCTCTCCCTTTTTTTTCTTGATCAGTCTGGCTAAAGATTCATCAATTTTGCTTATCTTTTCAAAGAACCAGCTTTTCGTTTTCATTGATCTTTTCTGTAATTAAGTCCCTGTGGTCTAATATGTTATTTAAGGTTTATGTTTCTTTTTCTGTCTGGATGATCTGTCCATTGATGTAAGTACAGGATTACTGTTGATTTCACTATTTATTTCTGTTAATATTTGCCATATATATTGAGGTGCTTCTCTGTTGGATGTATATATATTTGCAAGTGTTGTATCTCCTTGGATTGATCCCTTGATCATATGTAGTATCCTTTGTCTCTCATAACAGTCTTTTATTTTAAAGTCTATTTTGTCTGATAGAAGTATTGCTCCTCTGGCTTTCCTTTGATTTCTATTTGTGTGAAATACCCTTTTCCATCCCCTCAGTTTCAGTCCGTATGTGTTTCTAGATCCGTGGGTCTTTTGTAGGCAGCATATATACAGGTCTTGTTTTTGTATCCGTTTGGTCAGTCTGTGTTTTTTGGTTGGAACATTTAGTCTGCTTATATTTAAGACAATTATAGGTGTGTATGTTCTTATTGCCGTCTTGTTCATTGTTTTGGATTTGTTTTTGTAGGTCTTTCCCCTCCCCCTTCTTCTGTTGTTGTCTCTTGTGACTTGGTGATGATCGTTAGTGTTATATTTGGATTCCTTTTTCTTTTTTTGTGTGTATATCTAGTATAGATTTTTGGTTTGCTCTTACCATCAGGTTTTTGTGTAGCAGTCTGTTACATAGGTGATTGTTTTAAGTTGCTGGTCTCTTAATTTCAAATACGTTTAAGATACCCTGCATTTGTACTCTTCTCCTCTTATGATTATTGGTTTTGATATCATACTTTACATCTGACTGTTTATCCCTTAAACGCTTATTGTGGATATAGATGATTTTACTACTTTTATCTTTCAGCCTCCCTACTAGCTTTGTGTGTGGATGATTTCTTACCTTTCCTGTGTGTTTGCCTTCACCAGTGAGCTTTTTCTAGATGTAGGCTTTTTTGCCTGGAGAAACACTTTTAACATGTGTTGTAAAGCTGGTTTGTTGGTGCTAAATTCTTTTAGCTTTTGCTTATCTGTAATGCTTTTAATTTCTCCAGCAAATCTGAATAAGAGCCTTTCTGGGTATTTTTGGTTGTAGGCTTTCCCTCTCAACTCTTAAATAGATCGTGCCACTGCTTTCTTGCCTGCAGAATTGCTGCTAAAAATTAGCTTATAGCCTTATGGGAGTTCCCTGGTATGTTGTTTGTTGCTTTTCCCTTGATGCTTTTAGTATTCTCTGTTTATCTTTCATTTTTGTCATTCTGATTACAGTGCATCTTGGTATGTTCCTCTTTGGATTAATCCTTTATGGGACTCTGCTTCCTGGCATTGGGTGTCTCTTTCCTTTCCTAGGTTAGGGAGGTTTTCTGCTATTATCTCTTCAAATATTTTCTCAGGCTGCTTCTCTCTCCTCCTCCTGGGACCCTTACAATGCAAGTATTAGTGTGCCTGCTGTTGTCCAGAGAGAGGGCTCTCAAACTGTCCTCATTTCTTTTCATTCTTTTTTTCGTTTTTCTGTTTAACAACAGTGATTTCCACTACTCTCTTTTCCAGCTCAGCAGTCTGTTCTGAATCATTTCGTCTACTATTGATTCCTTCTAGTGTATTTCTCATCTCAATTATTATATTGTTCATCTTTGGTTGTCCTTTTATATTTTCTGACTCTTTGTTAAAAACTTCTAACTTCTCTGTGCATCTCTTCTCCTGCATAGTTCTTTGATCATCTTTACAATTATTACTCTGAACTCTTTCTGTGCCTGTCCCCACTTCACTTATTATTTCTGTATTTTTGTCTTGTTCCTTCACCTGGACCATTTTCTTCTGCTGCCCCTTTTTGTCTGACCAAGCTGCTGTGTGTATTTGTGTGTGTGTTTAAACTTTATTTTGTATTGGGGTATAGCCGATGAGCAATGGCATGATAGTTTCAGGTGAACAGTGAAGGAACTCAGCCACACATATGTTTTTGTATGTGTGGTAGGTTACTTACTTTTCCTGACCTTGGAGAAGTAGCCCTCTGTAGGAGGCATCCTGTGTATCCTGGCAGTGCACTCTCTTCTCATAACCCTAACTATATGTTCTAGTTTCCTCCTGAGAGGTCCGCATGGGCCCTTCTGTCGTGGCAGGCTGACTATACGGGTTGTCTGCTAAGTTTGGCAAGCCCCTAGTCTGGTTGCCATGCCCTGCCTTGTGCAAATTCTGCTGCCTGTTGTTTCACAGGCCTGGTCCCGAGGTGGCCAGTTATGGAATCCTAAGGTGACCTGGGACAGAGTTGGGGTCCTGAAAACTCTGGGACTGTTGCCCACCTACTGGCAGGTAAGGCCAGATCCTGGGGTTGGTGCCAGACTCCTGGCAAGCAGAACTGGTTCCTGAAGTCTGGCTTCAGGGCCCAAAGTTCCCAGAGCTGCTTTCAGATCATTGGTAGGCAAGCGCCAGTTCCTGACACAGTTGGGTATGGAGTCTGGAGTGTCCTGAAGGTTGGGTTGCCCTGCTCCTGGGCAGGGGCAGAGCCCGCCTGGTCCCAGGGTAGAGTCTGGCCTGCGTTGCAGTCTCGTAATTCTCTTGCCCCACCCCCTGGTGGATGGAGCCAGTCGAGGGCTTGTGCAGCTTTCCTGGTGCCTGTCTGCCAGTTTGTGGCGCTGGGTCTTGGCCCTCTGGTGGGCTGAGCCATGTCTAGGGCCATGTCTAGGTGGCTGTGAGCTCTTTAGTCTCTAAGCTGCCTGTCTGCTGGTTGGTGGACCGTGTCCCCACCCAGCTGTTCAGTCTGAGTCATCCCAGCACTAGAACCTACAGGCTCTTGGGTGGGGCCAGGTCTTGGCACTAATGAGCCAATATGGCAGCTGCCAGGAGTGTTCTTGTGGTTGAATGTTCCCCAGTATTACTGCCACCACTATCTGTACCCCTTGGGTAGCCACAGCCACCCTCACACCTCTCCAGGAGATTCTCCAAGATCAGCAGGTAGGTCTGGCTTAGGCTCCTATCAGATTTTTGCTTTTGCCTTGGGTCCCAGTAAGCATGAGATTTTGTGTGCTTCCTTTAAGATTGAAGCGTATTTCCCCCAGTCCTGTAGGGCTTCCATAATTAAGCCCCACTGGCCCTGAAAGCCAAATGCTAGGGGGCTCGTTTTCCAGTGCCAGACTCCCAGGCTGGGGAGCCTGACGTGGGGCCCAGAACTCTGCTGTAGAAGAACCTGTGCTGTATTATTCTCCAGTTTGTGGGTCACCTACCCAGGGCATATGGGATTTAACTATGTCATGAGTCCACCCCTACTACCCAACTCGTTATGGTTCCTTCCTTATGTCTTTAGTTGTAGAAGACCTTTGCTGGTAGTTTCCATTATTTTTTTCAGCCATGGTTGTTGTGCAGATAGTTGTGATTTGGGTGTGCTTGTGAGAGGAGGTGAACTCAGTGGCTTTCTACTCCGCCACCTTGGCCGCTCTCCTTATTATTCTGATTTTATGGAAAAGAAACCAACTTACAGGAGCTCCATCACGTGGTTGCAGATGACAGGGCCACGATTCTACTGTGGGGTCTCCATCTCCTCACAACGTATCCACCTGTACCTTTTTCCCTCTCCCAGAAAATGATAGCACATCTCCTTGCTTGAACATTTTAAATATAATTTTGTGTTGCTTTATAAATTTCCTAAATTCAGCAGGTATATTATAGAAACCAATAATGAGAAGCGCTTTCTCAGTTAACTGCTACGTGACAGAACCCATATAATAACTGGCTTTGTTTTATATACTAGGTCATATTTGGATCAGCTGCTGACATCGAAGTACTGATCTAAAACATTTAAAAGCCCTGCATTGTCCTTTCAGATGTCATGAATCTGAAAGATGGGAAGTAGAACAAGAGCAGCAGCCTAGGCAGTCGAAGTTTTCTTGTGTAAGAAAAACTAACATGTCAGAGTGTCAAAGGAAGTGGTAGCCAACTCAAGTGTCAATAACAGGCAAGAGTTACCATTATTCAGGTACAAATTAACCTTGGGCCTTCCTTCAATTTGGGCTAAAAGACAAAAAGAAGAATTAACTGCCTGCCTCTTTTTCCTCCATGTACCAAAACAGAGCAGCCTGTATTTAATAGAAAACCTTTCCCATACAATGCAGGCTAGGACATGTTTCTCTGCACTAGGCCATGCTTTGCTCACCAGCTCACACTCGAGCTAGCTCTCCACAGCTGCTACCTCAGTCTTCATTTCTCAAACCTGCGAAGCCCTCACCTCCTCCCACACTCTCCAGCTTCAGAGAGAAAATAGGCACAGTCATGAACTTCAGCTTTCCTGATAGCAAATCTACGAGTCTTTCTATTCCCACCTTTGAGCCTTCCTCGTTCTTATTGCAGTGACCCCCAAGCGGTGGCTAATGCCTTCACCTGTGCTCAGGGATTGTGCGCAGACAGCTCCTTCACACGCAGCAGCACCAGCAGGAGCCTCTCGACTGGCTCATTCGCATCAGCATTTAGATGTATAGATGTATTAAATCTGTCTTTAAATAAAGCATGACCTCGTGTCCCGCTGTAAATACTGACCTTTTACTTTCTTTGTCTTTACAGCCAGATCTAAAAGTGTCAAAAGTTTCTCACCTCCTGCCCACCTCTCAACCCATTTTAATCTAGACTGTTCCCATCACTCTACAGAAATTCTCAGTAGGACTACTAATGGTTCTCATTTTACTAGTCCTCTAGCAACATTAAACCCTCCTTTTCAAACAACTCTTCCTTTACTTGATGTGATATCTAGTTTTTCTAATACTTCTTTGACCACTCTCCTAATTGCCAGTTTCTTGTCTACTTGCTGTAGATTCTCAGGTTTTGATCCCCAAATCCCTTTTCTCATTCTGTACATACTTCTAGGCTCTCCCATCTTTTTCCTAGGCCAGTGATAGACTTGGGCACATCTCTACTCTATCCTTCTCTCCTGAACTCTCCCAAACATCTACCCGAATATCCACTTAACAACCAACTAGACATTCTCCCTTGCATATTTCACATGCAACTCAAACCCACCAAATCCCAAAGCTCAGCTCCTCTTTCTCCATCAAATCTGCTCTATCAGTATTTCCTACTTCAAGAAATGGTACCAGTGCATCACCCAATTCTAGCCAGAAATCTAGGTGTCACCCTTGACTTGTCCATCCCTCACACACTTCATACCTACTAGTCTCCTTGTCGTGTCTATTCTGCATCTTAAATATGCTTTAAATCCATGTATTTCACAATGCCACCGCTCTCATCCAGACGGCCATCATCTGTCTCATCTGGACTGCCACAATAGTTTGTTAAGTAGTCTTCTGGTATTCACACATCCCCGTGTTCATCCCCCAGTCCATTTCATATATCTTTAATTAAGCTCCGCACAGTCTGACCCCTTCCTAGACCCCTCTTCCTTGTGTGTGTGTGTGTGTGTGGGAATCGCTCAGTCCTGGCAGACTCTGCAACGCTGTGGACTGTAGCCCACCCGTGTACTGTGCCCCAACCCTGCAGACCTTTTTGTTCCTCCAGCATAAGACATTCTTTTCGACCCTTAAAGCCTTTCTACTTCCTGTTCTCTCCTCTTAACTCTCCCATATGCTTCAGCAGGAAAACGCATATGTAATCTTCATCAGGGAGATCTTCCCGGGTGTGCCAGACTAGTTTGCTTCCCTTGTTTAACAGTACCCTGAAATCATGAACCCTTTAGTGTGCTCAAATCTCATATAATTTTTGGTGGTATATCTCTTGCCACTAAACTGGAAGTCCTGGAGACCAGGGACCATGTCTACTCGCCATTGAATATCTGCTGCTTAGTGTAGTGCCTGGCACATGGACAGTGGTTGTTATCTGTTGACTAGGTAAGTACAAATATATTGAATAGAGGCAGTTTATCAGAAAACACATCATCCTTACGAGGTATTGCAGCAGAAATCAAAATACCTTGTTAATCAACATAGCTTTTCTTGCTTTCATAAGACCAAGCTACTGTAGGGGGGACAGTTTAACAAACTTAAGCAACTTGACAGAAAATAAGGAACTCAGCATGTAAATCTAATTCCCTGATGCATCTGCTGATTTTTTTTTCAGAGATTTTCACATTTTACATAGTTGTAATTCATGCATAAGCAGTATTTTAATTCTGCTTTTTACAAATTTCCTCCCTTAATCAGTATCTCCTCATGTTTAATGGTAACCTGGAGTTAACATCAAGTTAGTAGATCTTAATTTTCTTAACCATTTCCTCACTGTTAAGTGTTTTAGTTAGTTCCAATGTTGTTATGAATAACAGGGCTGCCCTCTTAACAAGTAACTTTTTCATTGCAAACTACCTCTTTGAGGAATACAAAAGTGGACCTGAGACATCAGAGCATATGAGCAATTTATAATCCCTTCATGGTGATATCCAAAGAGTTCTGGTGTGCAGTACCATTAAAAATGTATCAGAAAAACCTATATCTAATTCTGTATAGCTCTACCAACATTGGGTTTTATACTTATTTAAGTTTACTTCTTGAAGTTTAATAGATAATAACTGAAATTCATTAAACTCTTTGTGTCAAGGACTTACAAGGATTTGATGTAAATATTTCATTTTAATGATAACCATAAAGCTTGGTCATTATTAAAATGGAATATTTACATCAGTAATAACCATAAAGCTCTAAAGGGCTTCCCTGGTGGCTCAGACAGGAAAGAATCTGCCTGCAAAGCAGCAGACCCGGGTTCAATCCCTGGGTTGGGGAGATCCCCTGGAGGAGGAAATGGCAACCCACTCCAGTATTCTTGCCTGGAGAATTCCATGGACAGAGGAGCCTGGGGGCTAAATCCATGGGGTCGTAGAGTCAGATACAACTGAGCAACTAACACATAGAGCTCTAAGGTAGATACTGCTGTTATCCTCCTCTTAGAGATGAAAAGACTAAAGCCTAACAGTTGCCTAGGTGAACTTAATGAGGTTTAAATGTGGGTGTGCTGACTCCAGAACCTCTGCTGTTAACCGTCGTGGCACGCTGCTGTGTGGTTTGTTAGTGGTAGTGGTTTGTTTTTGTTTTTTTTTCTATTTACCCAAAAGGGAAAATTGCTATTAAAAACAAAAACTGAATACAGCCTCTCTGACTTCAGGAGTGTCACCTAATTTATTGCTAGAGAGTGTTTGTTGTTTCGTTTGAGGTAAATGCCTAGATGGACCTCTTTGATTGAGAAAGGTCAGGGCTTCCCTGGTGGCTTAGAGGTTAAAGCGTCTGCCTGGAATGTGGGAGACCCGGGTTCGATCCCTGGGTTGGGAAGATACCCTGGAGAAGAAAATGGCAACCCACTCCAGTACTCTTGCTTGGAGAATCTTTGTGCATTCAGTATCAAAAGCATAAAAATGTCTATCTGGAGAAAGGTCAGCTCCCTGGGTTTAGCCTAAGTGGGCCAGGAGGATACAAAGAGAGATCAGTTACTGCAAATAATAAGAGGAAAGAAATCTGAATTTTCATTGGATGCCCTAGAAAAAGAATGAGGCCTAGGAAAGAAGTGGAGGGAGGTTGATGAAAAGAACTGAGATGGGATACGTGCCAGAAACATGGCAGGAGGCAGGGGCCTAGTGGAGGACGTGGCCGGTGAGGAGTTTCCTGAGACAGAGCATGGCTGTCACATTTTATAAGCAGTCACGTGTGCACTGAATTTGAAGTTGTTTTTGGTTTTGTGCCATAGCCTTCCATTAACTCTAAATCTTTCGTGCAGGTTGGGTACATTGGATTTTCTTGGTGGTAGATCATTTGGAGGAATGAAGGATGAGGAGAGTCACATCATGGGCAAAAGGGCAAAAGCTAAAGGAACAGGAGACATCAGTCAACCAGACTGCATCATGGAAACTCTTGCAGAAATTGAATCTCAGGGCTGACCACAATGGTTGGAAATGGGGCTCAGGCCATTTTTGTACTGAAAGAATAACCCCTAAGCATTAAATTGCCTGGAGTTGTCCAGGTTGGAAATTTCTGGGCTACATTCCAATGAAAAAGAACTTTCACTGAGCCACGGGAAAAGAAAATTTTGGTTTATTACCAGCATTTGTCAGTCCCCTGCTTGCCATATGGTAATTAGCTTCCAGAACAACAAACTCTTCTGGGTTTCCTCCTGCCCTGTCCGGCACTCATCAGTTTCCCTACTAGTTCCTCCTTTTCTTCCTGATCTCTTGATGACAGTGTGCCCCAGGGCTCAGCCATCCCTACTTTCCTCTATACACAGACACAGCCCCCTGATGATCTCATCCAGTCTCCTGCAGTTCAATACCATCCATTTGGTGACAGTTCCCAGACTTATATCTCCCAGACCTCTCTCCTGAACTCCAGACCCATACATCTGTTACCCACCTGACCTCCCTACTTCGCTGTCTAAAACTCATCTCAAACTTCCCATGTTAAATAGTACATTTCTGATCTTCCAAAAACTGCACCACTAATAGCTCTCTCCATCTCAGTTGATGGCAGTTCTGTCCATCCTCTCAAACCACAAAACATGAGTATCCTTTATGACTTTTTCTGTTATTCGCCATCTCTAATTTGTCGGTAAAAACTATTGTTTTTACCATCAGAATATAGACTCTGCCTGTTTCCACCTTCTCTACTTCTACCAGCTGAGTCAGTGCCACTGTGGTCTCTTAACGAGATGGCCCACAGTCTCCTAACTGACCTCCCTGCTCTCACCTTTCCCTCCCTCACAGCCAGTGGTGATCCTTTTAAGGCCCCTATAATAAAAGCTTATTATTCACTCCTTTGCCTCTTATTTCATTCAGAGTAAAAGCCAAAGTTCTTACAATGGTCTTGGTTGATCTTCACCGATTCCTTCTTTAGACAGAGATACATCTTAGTAAATCATAGCTCTTCATTGCAGGCTCTATCCATCCACTCTACCAATTGGCAAAGTAAAAAATGTTAAAAAGCTGAATGCAAGCCTAGCAAAATATAGATCAGTAGCTTCTCTGCTTGTGGACAGATTGTGCACTCAGCCGTGTCCGACTCTTTGTGGCCCCATGGACTGTAGCCCGTCATGCTCCTCGGTTCGTGGAATTTTCCAGGCAAGAATACTGGAGTGGGTTGCCATTTCTTACTCCAGGGAACCTTGCCAACCCGGGAATCAAACCCACATCTCTTGCTTCTCCTGCAGAGTGGGCATTCCTTATTCAAAGTAGAGTTGAGTAAGATGTGACTTGAGGGTGAAGGGTAGAGAGAGAGATCCTGAGATCAGCCACTTTCTTACTAATGAGTCTAGAGCACATTATGTATAGTTTTGGTGTATTCTCTAGAGGTTTCTAAGATGCAGAATGATCTACTTCTGAAGCTTCCTTAGGCCATTAAGTTCTTCGGCACTGATGATGAATTTCCTGTGGCAAGGAAATCATTTTACTTTTGTCAGCTATTCTAAATGTCAATAGATTGATGCAGTTGGTTATGAAAATACCTGCCAGCATTCTGAGGTTCAGGCCCTCACCTCGTGCCTTCTAGACCAATGACTCTCAATCAGGGGCCACTTTGCCCCCCAAGGGACATTTGGCAATGTCTATAGAGATGTTTTTGGTTGTCACAACTAGGGGCGGGAAGTGGGAAGTGCTGCTGGCATCAGGTGGGCCAAGGATGTGGCCAAACACCCTACAGTGGGCACAGCATTACCCCACCACCACCACCACCACCATCAAAGGACTGTGCCGCCCAAAAAGGCAGCAGTGCTGAGGCTGAGAAACCACGGTCTTTCACTATTCTGACCTTGTGCTCCATTTCCCAACCAGCATTCCCAAACCACCATATTTATCCATCACTCCTAAACTCCTGCAGCCCCAGTGAGCTCTTCATTGCCTAAAAATTCAGGTCCTTCCTTCTCATCCTGGCATTTAGATCCTGACAGGTTTTGCACACTTAGTATCCACTCCCCAGCAGAACTCTCCTCCTAAGCTGTCATCGGCACCACCATCCTTGTACTGCTGTTACCAACCGCCCCCCACAAACGCACAGCCTGTGAGGATTCTCCCCACAGTTCCCTGATCAAATCTTGCTCATCTTCTGAATCCCACACAGGCAGCACACCCCTTGCCACTGAGTCAGTCTCTAACACTCCCTTTTGTACTTATCAGGGCTCACATGTCTCACACTGTCCCATAGCTATCCTCAGTAAACTCTTCGAAGGGGTCCATATGTATTTCTGTCCTATTGAGCTCCGTTTCTACAACGTAAGTTGTGAAAACTATATTGTTGTATTAAGAGGTTCTTGTGAGAGTCAGATGAGCATAAAAAAACACCCTATGTGGGGCCTGGTACCCATTTTGTTGCTCAGAAAATTACAGAATCATAATATCTATAGAAGCATACATCCAGGGGTCCATAGAATGTGCTTAACACATCTTTTAAACCTAACTACAGCCTGGAAAGAGCACGCATTCAGACGAGCCTGGCTTTTATAACTAACAGCAAAGAAAAACTTCCATCAGAAATCCTATACCAATTAACACGCCTTCACGCCAGAGTGAATCCAGGAGCAGTGGGTGTCACGTTCTCCCAAAGCGGAGCCTAAGCCAACCTTTCTGCATTTAACAAGTTAATGAACAGCTTGTGAGTAACACTTTGCCCACTCTGGCCCAATTTAGAAGGCTGCCAAAAAGCTAAGATGTCAATATGCCACTCTCTGCTCTGCCGGGGTGCCAGCTGCCTTCTGCCCTCGACCATTAGAGAGGCTGATGTCCCAAGACAGGGCAGCACCAGGAGGATGAGGCTGCAGCCAGGGCCTGGCCTTTCCCCAAGCGGAAAAGGGCCTTGTCTCAGATCCTTCGAGAGAAGTGAGTGGGGCACAGTATTCTGAGCAGCCCAGGTTTGGCTCGAGGCCAAGCACGGAGTGGCAAACAAGAAGGAACACATTCCGGGAAGGCAAGGAGCCCTGCCAAGCGAAGGCGGGCCAGCCAGCAGGGCCTGCCGGGCGCCAGGTGCTCCTCGGCTCTGTGGAGGTCAGGTTCACGGAGGATGAACTCGGGTTTCTCTAGATTATCATTTCAGAGGCTTAAATGCCTCCCTCCCCCTCACTTTCAGAGGGCAAAGCCTGTGGAGCCACGTAACCATTAAATTTGAATCCTCGCTGCTCTGGGGTCCAGCCCCTTATCTCTAAATGAAGGCTGGAGAAAGGGAAATCACACAAGGTTTCTATAATTCTGCACCCTGAGTAAGAGAAGACACTACTGACAACAGGGGAAGAGAGGAGGAAAGCCGGGGGTTTCTGGGCCCTTGTGGGACACTGAGTTCCCCACTTGCCCCCCGGGCCCCCCCCACCACCACACACACACCCACCCTACACTTGTTCTTCACCCCGGCCACTTCTGCCTTCTGACCGACCTGACCTCAGATCTACAGAGCCCTCGGGAATGCTTTCCTCTCGGTCACCTCAGGCCTTTGCCCCACGTATGAAAGAAGAGGAGAGAGGAAAGAAAGGACCAGAGGGGGCCAGGGAGACATGGCCCCGGGAGCCTGCCCAGCTTCCCTCCTGCCACTGTCAGGGCCTGGGGACAGCGGGGGGCCTTTGAGAGAGAAGACAGAAGTTCCAGTTCCTGCTGGACTTTGCTGCCACCTAGTGGCCCAGTGGCCTCTCAGCGCCCTTAGGGCGAGATCCACCTAGGGAACTGACCTGGCCCAGCCTGTGGCTGACAGGTGAGCTTCGGTACTCTAGGATGCCCTGAGTCTGCGGTCCAGCTGCTAAGAGAGAGGAGCAGCACAGGGTCACGACCTCACCTAGCTCGATAAGAGTCCTGACGTCACGGCCACCAGATGAGAGGGCCAGGGCTGGCTGGATGGACACTTAGGAGTGGGAGTGAGGGCACTTTCTTAGTCCCAGGATATCTCTGGTGGGATGCAGTTGTCCCAGAGCCCTCCTTACTCCTGAATATTCGCCTTGTTCACAAGAACTCCTGCCTACTCCCACAATTCTCCCTGATCTGACTAAAGCCCATGATGCAAACTGAGGTTCCCACATAATATATACACATATTAATAAATATACATATATCTCCATTTGTCCAAGTGTAAGGCAGTTGTTTTTCCCTTTATAAGCTAGCCCAACTTAAAAAAATGTAAGATGATATGCCCCCAACTGTGATGATGCTATGGACTACTCCCCGGAAATAGTGAAAAGGAGGTGTATGATCACATACAGAGATTCAGCCATATTTTTCTACAAATTGTATCCACAGGTTTACTTCCTCTAGCAAAAGAAAGCCCTTGGCTTCAGTAACCACTGACTCTACCAGCTCCAAATTTTCATACCTGAGCTGCCATTCCAATGAATGTATAAAATCACAATTCCCTTCTGCCTACCTCTCCAACCGTTTTTATTGCAGTAAAATACATGTAAAATTTATCATCTTAATCATTTTTAAGTTTCACATTCACATTGTTGTGTAACAGTCATCACCATCTCGAGAATTCTGTTTATCTTGCATAACTGAAACTCTATACAGATTAAACAATAACTCCCATTTCCCTTCCCCATAGCTCCTGGCAACCACCCTTCTGCTTCCTGTTTCTGTGAACTGGACTGCCACACGTACCGCATGCAAGTAGAATCATACAGTACTTGTCTTTCTGTGACTGACTGACTTCACTAAGCACGGTGTCCTCGGGGTTCATCCGTGTTGTAGCGCATGTCTAGACTTTCTTCCTTTGGAAGGCTGACTGATACTGCATTGCATGTCTGTCCCACATTTTGTTCATCCAGTCGCTTGTCAATAGACCCTTGGGCTGCTTCCACCTTTTGGCTTATTGTGAATAACACTGCTATGAACGTGGGTGTACAGATAGCTCTTCAAGCTCGTGTTTTCAGTTCTCGTGGGTATATACACAGAGATGGAATGTCTGGATCAGAGGGTAATTCTGCTTTTATTTTTTGAAGAACTGCTATGCTGTCTGCCACAGTGGCTGCGCTGTTTCGCCCTCCTGTCAATAGCGCATAAGGGTTCCAGTTTCTCCACACCCTCACTAATGCTTCCCGGGATTCTTTGGTTTTCTTTGCTAGTAGCCATCCTAATCGATATGAAGTGGTATCTAATTGTGGTTTTGATTTGCTTTTCCCTAGTGACTCCGGTATTCTTGCCTGGAAAATCTCATGGATGGAGGAGCCTGGTGGGCTACAGTCCATGGGGTCACTAAAAGTTGGACACGACTGAGTGACTTCACTTTCACTTTTCCCTTTCATGCACTGGAGAAGGAAATGGCAACCCACTCCAGTGTTCTTGCCTGGAGAATCCCAGGGATGGGGGAGCCTGGTGGGCTGCCATCTATGGGGTCACACAGAGTCAGACACGACTGAAGTGACTTAGCTTAGTGACAGTGACATTGAAATGTCTATTCCGGTCCTTATCGACTTTTAAATAGGTTGTTTTGTCACTGAGTTGACCTCTCCAACCTCTCTTCATGTCAGTCCCCCACTGACTCATATTCCAGATTCATGCAGATGGTCTCTATTCCTCAGAGACACATGCCTTCTTTCCTGCCTTTCACAGTTACCAACCCTTTCCCAGGAACATTCTTTCCCCAGCTCTTTTCATGACTGGCTCCGCATCTCTTAAGCAGCAACTTAAATTTCACCTCAGAGAACATTTCTTGACCACTCATCTAAAGCCATCTCCCTTTTTACTGTATCTCATATCAGTCTCTTTCCTTCATGGAGCATAATCAGAATCTGCAATTGCCTTGTTTGGTCATGGTTTACTTGGAACTCACGTTCATGTGGAATAGAAGGGCCACCGGGGACTCAGTGATACTGCCTGCCTGATCACCGCTCTGCCCTTGGCACCTAGTCTAGCACTAGCTCAGAATCTGGGCTCAGCATATACTGAAGGAACAGACCGCTACTGGAGGGGTGCCTCCCAAGGAGAAAGAAAGGTGATGCAGCCCATATTTGGATTTTTTTTTTTTTATATTTATTTTGGGCCATGCTGGGTCTTCACTGCTACGCACGGGCTTTCTCTAGTTGCTGCAAGTGGGGGCTGCTCTTCCTTGCAGTGTGCAGGCTTCATTGCAGTGGCATCTCTTGCTGCAAAGCACAGGCCCTAAGCACACTCGGGCTTCAGAAGTTCTGGTGCATAGGCTTAGTAGCTCTGCGGCATGTAGGATCTTCCTGGACCACAGATCAAACTGGAGTCTTCCGCATTGGTAAGCAGATTCTTAACCAGTGGAGACCAGGGAAGTCGCCCAAATTGGACTTTAACCTCCGAAATCTGGGCTTGATATCAGAAAAAGACACAGGAGGTTTCTCGCTCTGAGTTTGACTTTTAATCCCTGAGTTAGGAGCACAGTACTGTTCAAAGCACAGACCTTGCTTTGGAGTTGCCCAGCAGAAATGGGGAAGCATTCCCCGTGTCCACCCAGCCAAGGCAGGACGCTGTGCTACGTGTGGTGGCCATCCAAACCATCCCTTCCGCCTGACGTATGAGTCAGCTTAGCTAAACTCCCATGAGATCTGCAGAGTACTTGGGATTCTGGGAATGACTTGGGCTCCGTCAGTCTCCTTGGTGCCAAGTATGTCAGTAAGAGTACCTTTAGTGAGTAATCAAAACCTAAAAATGAACTTTCCATACCACAGGATTAGAAAAATCAGATTTTTATTTTAAAATATTTTCAAAGTTTAATGCCATAGTGGAACAACTGAAGGATAGTTGAACCAAATTCTCAAGGAATTAGAGAAGCATCTGCCAATGCAAGCAGGTCTGCATAAATACACACAGTTTATAAATGAGCACAACAGAAGGTACCCTGGCCAAAGAAACGGGCTGGGGAACAGAAGGAAGAAACAGAGGGCCCTCCAGAGGGACAGGCACACTGCAGTCAGTCAGAGCTCTGGGCCCCAAGAGGGCTTCCGAAGCCACCCACCCCACTGCACGCCTCTTGCCCTCTCTGAGCCCAGGGCATGGAGACTGGAGGCTAAGTTTACCATCATGTTGGCATAGCCACCCATGACTTGGCACCTCTCATGACCTCTGGCTCAACCCAGCAAGGTTCAGAGAATGGACCTGTTCTCCCTGCCCTTCAGCAAGGACCAGGGAGGGGAGGCGTTGGGGCAAGTAGTATTATTTCCCTGAAAACAGGGAGCTGGTTCCTAAAATAGGACGGGCATCCATCCAGCGTGGCACTGCAGGGAGAATGGAGCCATGAGTTTTACCTGAGACATACATCTTGAGAGAAAGGATCCCCCAAGGCCAGGCTCTGAGCCTGATCCTAGAACCTGGGATGGAGAGACCTCCAGCCTGAGTTTAGGAAGTTATCACCTCCTGTCAGTCCCTCCAGTCATCATTTGGGTTTGTCATAAACAGGACAGTCACACTCCACAGTAAATAATTTCCACCAGGATACCCACACCCCCACCCCAACCAGTTAACTTCTCAGGTGTCTGACCCCACCCACCCATCACCAGTGACCTTCCCTCCTCACTAAGGCCTTTGCAGCACCTCCAAAGACACTGTCTTAGCAGATTGGAATCCCAGGAGAGTTTTAAGGCACAGAAGTTTTGTAGTATTGAGGAGACATTGTCAGAGGAGGAAGAGTCTCTAAGGCAAAGCTACCATGTCCCTTCTTCCTGTCTTCTGCCTCTCTTGCTTCCAAAGGTATCAGACAGACCCCCTTGGCCTAGTCCCTGCAGTCACAGGCCCACCTTGGACACCTCCATTTTACTCATGGAGAACAGAGCCCAAGGCATGGAGGACCCTCCTTCGTGGCCTGCAGGTGACATAGTGAGCTCTGCCCTGTGGTGGCCCAACTCCATCAAGCCCATCAGGCTGCCGTTGGCCACGGCCAAAATCCAGGCATTGAAGCAGGGAGTACAAAGGGAAACCTCCAATCAAAGCCACAACCCTTCCCATTCCCCACTTCCCACATGGGGCACCTTTGAAATGTTTGAGCACACCAGGGGAAGATCGAGTACCTGGTCTGTGACCACAGTGATCAAAAAAGCTCCGCTCCCCCTGTCTCACCAGGAAACAGCAACTGAGGACACAGAATGCTGGCCCTCTGTTCTCCACAGCCACTGCCATTCTCCCCTGCTGAAAGTCGTGCACTCCCAGATCGAGCCCGCCTCCTCAAGAGGGGCCAGAACGGAGCCTCTGCGCAGACCATGAATACACCCCTGGCTAGATCCTAGAATCACCTCAGCACCTCCAGTTTGCCCTGAGTGGGCCCCTGGCCACCTGCAGAGAAACCCTTTGGGCCCCAGAACAGGAACTCTCGGGGGTCCAAGTGAGAGCACAATATGCTGGGAGAGAGTGGAGCCCACACTGCCAAGTTGGGCTCTGGCCGCTGTCCCACCACCGGAGTGGGCCATGTGCTTGGTATCAAAGCATGGCCTTTGTCCCTTGCAGTGACCCCAAATGTTCTACCTGTGTGTCAGAACTGTTTCCAGGGAGCAAGTTAAAAAAAATTTTTTTTCACATAAGTGGCTGCTAAAGCTTAGTGTACAGAACTCCTTGTCTATTTCCAGAAACTTGGCTTTCTGTCTCAGTCCCAAAATTGTAGGAGTTTTGTAAACAGGTACTTCAGACCACTCATTTAAGGAGGGAGAAGAGCTGTGGGGAGGAGAAGGATTCTGCAATATTTTCTTTCTGACTCGGTCTCAACACAGCAGCAGCACAAACCAAGGGCGTCGGTGGTGGCACCTTAGCACCCAGAGCATTCCTCTTGGAGGACTGGGGTCAAAGGCCAAGTGGCTGTTACCTGCACACAGAAGAGATGGCACACAGGTCAGACAAAGGGCCTAGAAGACAGACAGACAGACAGACAAGTCTAGGTCCGCCCATGAGGGCAGGTCAACCCTGCCCAACCTCGCTGAGGGCTAACAAACCAGCTCAAGGGCAAGGCCAAGACCAGCCAGACTAGCAAGGAGCCTGGTGTTGGCTCCTGTCCTTCACCCTCAATCCCAGAAGCATGAGAAAGAGAAGGGGCATCACCTGTGCCCAGGGACCGAGCCGCCCCAATTCAGGGAACATAACTGCTGTTCTAGCTGGGAGATGCGGAACGCCAGGTAGGATGAAGACATGACCAAGAAGCAGATCCTGGAGAAAGAGGGATAGGGAGGAGGTGAGTCTCTCTTCTAGAAAGGGGGCATTTCTACAGGATCACTAAACATAGGAGTGGGACTAAGCTAGTTCCTGCAACTGGAGGAGCTGAAGAACCCTTTGCCTACAGCTTCGTTCAGACCTGGGCCTCTTTCTTCCCAGAGGCCACAAAGGGGTCCTGAGTCTCGTCCCCATGAAAGTGTCCCTGAAGTCCCGCAGGAGTTCTGGGTCCTTCAGCAGAGCCCACCTTCCCTCTAACCAGCCACCTTGGTCCCACACCCCCTCTATGAGGCCACTAAGATTACCCCCTCAGGTGGTAGCCCTTCCCCCAGGCAAATGCTGAGGTTGACAGTCAAAACCCTGCCAGCAGACCCAGAAGAAGGTGCCGAGGTAAGGTGAGGGAATCATAGGCTGGCTGGCTGTTCATAAAACATCCCACCAAGCTCACTGCTCTAATAGCTCTTAGAATGACAGACAAGCCTGGTGTCCCAGAAAACACCCCAGTGGTGGGCGGTAGGAAGGCCATGGCCCTCCCCTGGTCTAGCTGACGGGCCTCTCAGACTTTGCCAGACCCCTACTTCCCCAATCCTCTGCAACTTTTTCTTTCTTCAACAGTTTCATATGTTGCCCCTTCCCCACGGCCTTAACCCTAAATTACAAATTTGAAGGAATGAAAACCGGAGATATTTATCTTGCTCCAGAAGGGGCTGCTGCATGGCCAACCCCACCACCCAGGAGCTTACAGCTGACTCAGAACCTTCTCCCTCACTCTGGACAATGACTTCCCCACACACCAAGGCCCCGGCTTTAAACACCCACACACCCAGGCAGATCGGGTCAGGTCTGTCCCCCCACCCCCCAACTCTCCAGTCACCTACAGCACAAAGAAGACCTTCAGGAGCGGGTAATCCCAGAGCTTGAGCTCCCCGTTGCTCGAGGGCCCCTCCTCCAGCTTCTCCTCCTCACAGTCGGAGACCTCTGCAATAGGACAGCATTCGGCATCTTCCTGGGGCAGAAGACAAGCCCCCAGCCCACTCCCAAACCCTGTTCTCTGAAGCCACTTGAGCTCTCGGCTTTCCATTATGGATTTGCAGAAAGAAAGAAACTGCCCTCAGAAACCCTCCTGGCTGTGATGACCTCTTTGCACAGAAGTGAGAGGACAGAAAACCTTGTTTTTGCAAGCAGGTGCTGTGGACAAGCACGCTGAACTCACCAGACCCCAGAGGCTCCCTGGAGGGGAAGAAGCTGTCCGTGGATTCCATGGATGCCCGAGAGATACAAGGGATGCTATCTGGGAGAGACATGGACCTGGAGGCAGGGCACACTTTCCTCCACTTCATCTCGGGGATGAGGGCTTCCTGCAGAGAAGGCAGGAGACACTGTCTCACCTTGGCCTTTGAGATCTCACTTGCCCTAAGGATCCACACTAGGTTTCTCAAAGTCTTTACAGATACTATCAGTATGGATGCCTAGCGAGCATGAAAGCAGATACCCAGAAGCAGGGAAACCACAGCCACAGCAATCACATTTCTCATCTGCTCCCTTGCTGTGACCAGCCACTCTTCCAGGAGACGGCCTCTGAAGACTGCTAGTGTAGAACCAGGACATGAGGCAACCCAGGTGCATGCTCAGATCAGCTGAGTCCAGGAGAGTTCGCACTCTCTATCTTAGATGGAATAAGTCGTGCTTCCTGCTAATCTGGGTTCTGAATACATCACTGCCCTTGGCAGGGGCACTTAAGGTCCCCATCAATAAAAATGGGAACATTGCCTTCCATCCCCTGCATGGCACTGTGCATATCACATGCTTGGCTAAACACTTAATAGTTACAGACAGAGACTCCAAAACACCCTGGAGTCATTGCTACCCCCTCACCCCAACTCCTACCCTAGAAACTTTACTTACCCAGGATCCCAGAAGCAAAAGAAAGGGCTAGGACCTCGGCAAATCGACAATGAGCCTGCCTGTGTTCTAGAATGACAGCCTTCAGAGCTCTATCTCAGAGACACCTCCAGCCCCTTGGAGGCCTTCTGACTTCACTAAAGGGAAGAGGATGGGTTGCTGGCCCTGTACCTACAAAGGTGTGGGGGTCCAACCTGGGCCATGTTCTGGGGGCTGGGCATGTGTTCTGCTCAGAATGTCAACATAATCTGCCCAGGACTCTGCATGGCATGGAGCATGGTGGGTCTTGGGACACCCTGACACAGCATGACAATGGCTCTTGAGCCTTGTGCCCCAGTTTTGCACTGTGGGCCCCCCACCAGGAGGCCCTGAAGTCTCAAAGCCACAGGCAATCTCAGGCAGCATCTTCTGCTACCAGCCTTAGTTCTCACCAGAGACTCGCACTCAGGTTCCTCTGGAAATTCTCTTACACACAGACTCTTCTTGCTTGAAGGCTGGGGACAGAAGGGAACAGGGGTTACCTGTCCATCATGGAACAGCCAAAGTCAGACATGGGGAAGGACTAACACTCTCCAAGAGAGCTTCACCTCCAAATGAGCCCTTTGGGTCAGATGGAGTCTAAAGTGTTTGCAGGGAGGATCCCTAGTTAATCCTGAAGCAGAGGGTAAATCCAAGGGGAGGTACTCCCCGACACTGCTGCCCTCCCGCTTCCTCAGCACAGGCCAGAGGGAGCTGAAGCAGCCACATGTGCCCATCTGTCTGCACCCAGGAAGCACAAGTGAGGGCTGCACATGGGACAGGCAGGGGCCCGATGGCCTCAGAGAGACAAGTTCACTAGCACAGACACCCAGTCCACGGACTGCCTCTGATTCACCGAGCCTGAGCCTGTTACTCCCCTCTCTCTGCCATGGTTCCCTGTGCCCAGGGGATGGGCCGACCTCCCCCAACACCCATGTCCCAAGACCTCAGCCCAGGCATGAGCAGTCTCCCGGGCCCCAGCCCTGCCCCAGGCTCCATACCTGTAGGTGGGTGCAGACCCTTCTCAGCATGTCGTATACACTGTCCCGGGAGAGCAGGGACACAAAGACATACTGGAATAGAGAAACCAGAAAGGGGCGAGGTGCATAAAGATGGGAGAGTGCCAGGGTCAAGCCGTGGGTCCCTGGGGCTGGGAGTGCTGGCCCAGAACCCTACTGACCTTCTGGCTGGTGGTGGTGGTGATGGCCAGGCCGTTGGGGAGGAGCCGTGCCATCTTGTGCTTTTTGATCATTTGCACAGACACTACAGGAATGACCACCTGATGGGGGAAGAGGCAGGCTTCTCTCAGGACTCACCCCCAAGGACTCAGTCCCTCTGCTTCCTCCTTCAGGCCCCGGCCTCATCTGGCGTGAGCCAAGCAGGAACACCATGGACAAGTCTGGCCCGTGGACGCGAGTATCGGAACCTCCCACTGCCTCATGTGGGCGCCCTTCCAGTTATCTCCCACCCCAAAGGCAGCACACTCCACTCTAGGTTCTTACTCCATCATCTAGGAGGCAAGGATGGTTGCCCTGCTGAATCCCATACTCCAGTAAGAGTTCCTTGAGCCACCACCTGGCCACTTTATGGCCCCGAAAGTGTGACATCCCACTCAGTTTGTGAAGGCATTTAGGAGGTACCCCATAAGCAGAGTAACTCGGCAGTGAACTCTGCAGGCTGCTCAGGCCAGATGTGGAGTCTCAATCCGGGCCCTGTTTGGATGGAGTGGGGCTACTGCCCTGACACCGGGTAGAATGACTTGCAGTGAGAGGCCTCACCAAGTGCCAGAGTGCAGAGGGACAGGTCTGACTTGAGGTGTGCCCACAGGGCGGGGGCTTCTCTTCCCTGGGCTGAGGCCTTACCACTTATTACTACCTTGATATCCTTGCCAAAGAGGCTGGCATGGAAGCAGAGCCAGTTGGGGGAGATGTAGAGCCGGCCCTGGAGAAGCAGGTCCCTCTGGAGGGCACAGGAGCACACTGGGAAGTCACACGAATGAGACTGCCGTGAGCAAGGCCCAGCCAGGAGCCCCAGGGCCTGGGTCCTCCCACCCAGAGGAGTCCAGAGTTCAACCTCAGGCACTGAACTCCTCAGTCCCCTCCCCAGTCCCACGCCCCAACCACCAATTCCCTCAGCACCCTCACATCCTTTCCTGAGAATCCTGACCACCCCTAGTAGTCATGTATGGATGTGAGAGTTGGACTGTAAAGAAAGCTGAGCCCCAAAGAATCGATGCTTTTGAACTGTGGTGTTGGAGAAGACTCTTGAGAGTCCCTTGGACTGCAAGGAGATCCAACCAGTCCATCCTAAAGATCAGTCCCGGGTTTTCATTGGAGGGATTGATGTTGATACTGAAACTCCAATACTTTGGCCACCTGATGCGAAGAGCTGACTGATTTGAAAAGACCCTAATGCTGGGAAGGATTGGGGGCAGGAGGAGAAGGGGATGAGGGAGGATAAGATGGTTGGATGGCATCACCAAATCAATGGACATGGGTTTGGGGGAGTTGGTGATGGACAGGGAGGCCTGGCGTGCTGCGGTTCATGGGGTTGCAAAGAGTCGGACACGACTGAGCAACTGAACTGAACTACTCTACCCACCCCTCCAGACTGCTAGATCCTTCCTCTTCCTCCACCCATGCCCCAAAAGATCTGCCAGGTTTCTGCACTGTCCCCCAACCTGCATGTTCACCCCCATAGGCAGAACCTCTTGCCCTGCTCCTCCCTGGAGGGAGGGCCTTGATTGTGCAAATGCTCCAACACACTCCCTGAGAGGTCTGAGAAGGAAAGAATAGTCACTGATAAGAGCAGAACAGAAACGAGATTTAGAAGCCCTGACATTCAAGAAAATTTTCAAAATTCAGCTCCATGTCTCAAATCAGCCCAATCTTCTCACACTTCTGAAGAAAAAAAGACCAACTACTTCAAAGGGCAGCCAGTTCCCATGGCTGAACTTGTGCCTGGAGGTTCTGGGAGGAGAGGCCCTGGGCTTCGGGCACCGCAGGATGGCCTGTCCCGCCATCCCAGGGAGGCAGCTCACCTTTGAGAACCACCTCCTCCAACGGAATGTCCTTAAACAGCTTGTGGTACTGCTGGTTGTATTTATTCAGTAGCATCTGCAAAACACGGGAGCTGGGTCTGAGAAGTCCCGGGAGATCATACCACCAGAAGGCCCTGCTCCAGCCACCAGGAAATAAGGCCACAGGGCATGGGGGGCCTACGGGGTCTTAGCTGTGAAGCAGCAGTGGGTGAGGAGGGCTGAGTTCTGAGCACAGCTTGTTTCTTGGTGACACGGGGTCTTAACAGGCAGCCCATGACAGGAAGGGGACACAACACCCACCCAGGAGGGGACATCTACCAGATTTCCTGTGGCCACAGAGTCAACAGCCACCAAAGTCAGGCAGCCCAGGACCCCCTCCCCCAGCAGGTAGTAAGAAGTTGGCCTCCACACACTTACCCCTTCTCGGCTGCACTTCTTTATATCTTCACCCTTGAAGCCTTCTGGCCAGTACAGGCTGCAAAGGAGACAGGCCATTGCAGGGGCAAGGAACCTCAAATCCCATCACCACCCCCCCAACGCCCCATGCATCCTTGGTGCCAGCGCTGCCCTGGCCTCAAGCCACCAGCTTGGGACAGAGATTGGAGACCAGGGCTCATCTCCAGGCCACAGCAAAGTGGTGAGCGCAGCAAGCACAGAGCTCGCCCTGGGCAGGGACACTCCTGCTACAGGGAGGGGTCAGCTGTGCGCAGCTAACCCCCAGCCCCAGAAGGTACAGGCAACCTGAGCCTCACCTCCCAGAGATGCTTAGAGCCGACCACCCCTGGGGTCAAAAACCCCCTCCCGTTTCTCTGCCCAAGGGACAAGCTGAGGAGCAGGCCCAGGATGAATGAGCAGGCCAGGGATGGGGCTCAGTATGGGGAGCGGGTGGGGTGGAGGCGTCAGACTCATGGCTCTGGGGCCTGCCCATGGGCCATGATGGAGGAGGCAGGCTGCCCTCCTCACAGCCGCCTCCCTGGGCCTGCAGCTCTGCAGTGGGAAGCTGGGCAGACTAGCCTGACCTAACGGAGGCTACCAAAGCTGGCAGAGGTGGGGTCGGGGGTGGTTTCCTGAAACGCAAACCTCTGCCCTGTCCAGGTTGGCCTGAGGACAGGTGGGCAGAGAGGAGGATGGTAACCCGAGAAGCCCAGACTCTGCTAGGTCCCAGCACCCTGGGCTAGACCTGGGAGTGGGAGGAAGAGGCCCCCAGCAGCCTATGCCCAAACTGACCCCATGATGCAGCCTTAAGGCCCCCTTTCCTACAGGTCACCTCCCAAGGGCTGCCCACCTCCAATCAGACGTATGTCTGACTGGGAAATGGGCCTCACCTGGTGTCTTGGTCTCTCTGGACCCTGCCTAGCTTCTCCGTGCTCTTCTTCAGAGAAGCCGTCTTCCCATGCATCTGTTGACTGCTGAGGAGAAACGGGCCCTCATCAGGAAGGCAGGGTCTCTAGGGACACAGTTCCTGGCCAGCTCCACTATGCCCAGGGCGGCTGCCTCTGCCCCGCACCCAACACCGGCCCTGCTATTCCAGGGGAGGCTAGAGATGTCACACTCTGGAGGCGGCACCCCAGGCAGGGGTTCGGGGCAGCTGAGAGAGGAGCCTCACTCACCAGCCTTCCTGGAAGCCTGAAGTCCAGTTTATGCCTGGGTCGGAAGGAGAATCAGCCCCCCACGGAGCTGCCAGCCCCACTCTTAAGAAGGCAGCTGGGAGGGAGGCCCCTGAGACTTGCTCACGCCTGAAAGCAAAAGTTTCAGAATGCCCAGACAGTATTACCATAAACGTCCCAGCTTCTGGGAAAGGACTCTGAGCACTGGAGGCCTTATCAAGGCTGAGCAGCTGATGCGGCGCAGGTGTGCGTGTGAACGTTAGCCCACAGGTGAGTGTGGGCTGAGGGGATGGGGCTGCCCCACACCAGGAAGTGGCCTTGACACCTTCGCACCATCAGGGTAGCTCAGCCCTGAGAGCCAAACCATCTTAAAAATGTCGCATAGAGAGGGCCCAGCAGGGGGGAGACACCTCTCCCTAGGCAGGTGGGGCTCCCCAAAGGCTCTGCAGTTCATGCCTCCAAAAAACAGCTCCAAAGCCTAGGGTTCACCCTTTCCTGCTCCTCCAGAGCAGAAAGACCAGGAATCAATAAAGCCTGAGCAGGCAAACTAGCAGAGCGAGCCCAGGGGTGACGGCAAGAGAGGGTGGCCACGGCAGGGCAGTGTGGTGGCCGCGAATAGGTAACGGGGTCTTGTGCACTGGTCTCTCAGCAGGAAAGGAGCTGGAACCTGCAGATCCCAGCGCTCCAACCCTCTTAGCTGTGTAACCAGATAATGTCAAAGTTCTCTTCAAGAACAGAGTTATCGCCTCAGCCGAGATCTGCCAAGACGATTCAAGGTTATTAAGCTGATCCCCTCCCACCCTACCATTGTAGAGATAGGAAACTGAGAGAGCCACCAAGGGGCAGGCTGCACAGGTGTCACACGGCAAGGAATGAGATGACCTCACCCACCAAATGGGCCCAGTCACGTGGGCTGGTGACCTCTGTCCTCAACCAGATGGAGGATTTTGCTGCACATATCATGTATTTCCTAATCTTGCAAAGTGCCAGGCTGCGCTAGTGATCTGATCCCTTGACTCCTAAAGCCGGGGCTTCCTAGGTGGCTCGGCAGTCAAGAATCTGCCCACAGTGCAGGAGACTCAGGAGACATGGGTTCATCCCTGGATTGGGAAGACCCCCTGGAAGAGGAAACGGCAACCCATTCCAGTATTCTTGTCTGGAAAATCCCATGGACAGAGGATCCTGGGGGGCTATAGCCCGTGGGGTTGCAAAGAGTCGGACACGATGAGCGCACATGCGTGGTCCTAGAGCTAACTTCCGGATTTATTTGGGTCCATCACTATACATTTCACAGAAACTCTCCCCAAAACCTTCAGCTTTTAAAGCTTATTATAGAAAATATAAAATATATAAAGTATGATGATCAAAAATCACGCATAACGGACTTCTCTGGTGGTCCAGTGGTTAAGAATCTGCCTTCCAATGCAAGGGATACCAGTTGGATCCCTGGTCAGGGAACTAAGATCCCACATGCAGAAGGGAAACTAAGCCTGCGTGCCACAGTGAAAGATCACAAATGCCACAACTGAGACCCGACACAGCCAAAAATACATAAATAAAGACAGTTCTTAAAAATCACCCATAAGAAAGAAATTCCCAGGAATTCCCTGGTGGTCCAGTGGTTAAGAATCTGCACTTTCACTTTGGAGGGGGAACTAAGATCCTACACACTACAGGGCAGGGCCAAAAATAAAAAAAATTCTCCCCCAAGTCACACAAAGAAACTATTTATTCATAAATATATAATTCGTGTGAGTGGGATTGTATATCACATAACTTGTATGCCCTGGTTTGGTTGCTTAACATGATTTCATGAGACATTCCCCATTTGTTCCTTGGATAGATTCTCAGAAGTAAAATTAGTGGATAGAGAATGAGCATCTCTTAGGATCTTTTAGACCCAGTTCCAAAATGCTTTCCAGATGCTATACCGATGGTGAGCACAGCCTTCAGCACTATATGAGGGTGCCCACTGCCCTACATCCAGGCCCTACACTGGCTATGATCTTTTTCTTACCTTGCAAAATTGATAAATGAACATATATTGTTTTCATTTCTATTTCTGCTTACTGATAGGTTCAATATCTTTTGCCAAATACATTTTAACCACTGGGATTTTATCTGTGAAGTGTCTATAAGTATCTTCACATCTTTCCTATTAATTTGTCTACCTTCTTTGCTGAGAAGATTCATCCTTAGTTTATCATTTTTTGCAAATATTTCCCCTATTTGCCTTTTAGTTCTGTCTGTGGTACTGCTGCTATATTTGTGTTTAATCTTTGTGTGGCAGATTCCAGCCCTCTCTTTCATCTCTCATTTCCTTTCTTGCTTTGAGTGCTTCGATAGGAGAAGCCCCCGAGCACAAGTCGAACAAGCCTTCAGGAGCTTGACCCTACAGCCCAGGAACCCTGTGGGCCTCCAGGGAAGAGAAGAAAGATGTAGGCTCCACTCTAAGGAACACATTCCAGTCCAGACAACCAAAGATAAAACAGGACCCCAAGAGGAAGGAGGAGGAGCTGGGCCATGGTTTCAGAGGCAGGAAGCCCCTCAGATACTGGAAAGTGTGATTCAAGCTGCCAGGGCTGCAGGAGCTCAGATGACACACAGAGTCAAAGTTACAGCTGGATTCCCAGAGAAAAGGAAGCTGAGCCTCACCAGCTGGGTGGGACTGCGATCCTGCTTGCCTTCCTCACCTAACCCTGCATGGATAGTCAAGACTTGGCATGGATTCTAAACCTAACTAACTCATCCTTAGGTTCAAAGACCTCAGGAAGGGGCGCCTGGCTAGGGCCCTTCCCCAGCCTAGTGATGAGCCCTGCTGCAGGTTCTCACTGCCCCGAACCTCAGGCTCCTCTCAGACACCTGTGGGTGAGCTCTAACTGCCCAGCTCCAGGCCCTCCAGGACACTTCCGCCATCACCGCAGTCTCTGCGCCTCGGGCAACACCAGTGTGCAGCTCACATTTGTGACATGTGTAGACAGTGTAAGCGAGATCAAGAACAGAAGCTGGAGGATAGAAGGGCCATAAGAATAACAAAAGAAGTCTGCTGTGATTCCCATAGCATCTCCATGAAGAAAACAGGAATGGAAAGAGGGATGTCCCTGGTGGTTCATGGGTTAAGACCACGCTCCCGATGCAGAGTGCATGGACTCCATCCCTGGTCAGGGAACTAAGATGCCACGTGCTTACAGTGGACCAACATTTACTATAGTGCTGCCAATGTTTTTTTAAAAAAGAAAAGAACAGAAAGAAAACAGGGGAAAACATCTCAAATATGTTTAAGCTAAAAGTAACCTCTTTTCATGTGACGATCATGGTGGTCAAAAGCCAGTCCTTCATATCCATCAATTAAAACCAGCTCCTCCTGGTCATCCTGATAATGCTGTTGATTCACAGACCCTGGATATGGCCGAACTGCACTGGTTTCAAAATCATCTTCAAATCAGACTCTCTACAAATTCATCTTCTTTCCCATAGTATTTGTTTAGATGAGTAGAAATAAAGAGATGGGAGCAAAGTCCAATGAAAAGCTAGGTCTGGGGCAACGGTCATCAAGAATTCATTAACATTAAAAGAAAAAGATAAACAAAATAAATATATATATAGAGAGAAAAAGGACAAGGGGGGAAAAAAAGAATCTAAAAAGAAAAAAGAATTCACCAACAGAACCAGTCAGGCAGGGTCCATGCAAGGAGCAATAGGGCTCTGATCCAGAGGAAAGAGATGGCAAGAGCAGGAAGCTGGAGAGTGGGGAGCCAGCCTGGGTCCCCCTACCCTGCTGGCAGCCTCTGTTCCCATAGAGAATTACTCCACCAAGCTGCTCTTGCTCTCTGGGCTGTGAATGACAGACACCTCCTGCCCGGGCACCCCCACCCCACCTCCACATGCAGACTGTGGAGTTAGTATCAGGGGTCTTCAAATCCATATCTATTTTTTTCAATCAAAGCTACAAAATACGTCAATACTGTCATGGGGAGGGTGGAGCAGGGGAGGCTCAGTATTTTGGACACTAAAGCGGATTATAGGGACTTCCCTGGGGGTCCAGTGGCTAAGAATCGCCTTCCAATGCAGGGGATGTGGGTTGGATCCCTGGTCAGGGAACTAAAAGCCCACATGCCACGCAGCTAAAAAAAAAAAAAAAAAAAAAAATTACCAGGCACCTGAGGGAAACAGCTAGAATAAAAGATTGAGAACAAACCAAACCAAAAAAAAAAAAAAAAGCAGAAGGAGTTGCAAAGGCTTGAAAATTCCCCAGATGAGGCCCTCTCACCCTGCTGAGCCCGATGGGAAGGCAAGATGCTGATCTGGAGGATACAGCTGTGCTTGCCCCACCCTTGGGCCTCATGCCCGAAAAACTCGGGCTACCTGCCCATCCCTTCCACAAATACCTCCTGAGCCTATCACCCCATGAGCCTGGTATGAACCTGCCCAGCCCGAGAGAGCTGCTGAGAGGGAAGGGGCGGGTAGCTAGCACTCAGAGATGTCGGGAGAGGAGCCAGGCCCCCGGGAAAGGGGAGACACAGAGAGGAGGTTAAGAGAGGGAGAGAGAGGCAATGCAAAGGGACCCAGAGATGCAGAGCCTTGCTGCTTCGCACAGGCCCCAGGGACAGAGTCTCAAGGGACACTTCATACACACACACACACACACACACACACACTCTGCTCCCCCAGACTCAAAATATCTGTACCAGGCAGACACTCTCCAATCCAAATCCCTAACGGTGCCACCTCATCCCTCCTGAGCGGCTGAGCCTGCCATCTAGATGGATCCATCAAAGTGAACTCAGTATCATGTCCCCAGATCTGCTTCCCCTTGAAAGGCCCCATCCTCCACATTCCCCAAGCCAGAGTATCCAACTCACCCCACACCCCATCAACCCCCAGAACCCCGAGAGCCACGATGCCATATGCTGTCCCCACTCCTGCTGCACCAGGCAAGCCCAGGCCACCATCATCTCTCTCCTGGATGCTGGCATCAGCTTCCTAACGACACCTGCTGCCCGCCCTGCTCTGCACACCTGGCCCTCTCCCACATCCACACTGCCAACAGAGCCATCTGCAGCCCAGATCTGGGCCTGCCAACCACCCCTCAGCCAGCCTCCTGACTTTCCTCCTGGAGTTCCTGCTGGCCTCCTCAGCTGGCCTTCCTGCTTCCTTTCCAGCCTCACCCATGCAACTCAGTGGCGCCCCTTCACCCTGCACGTTGGCTCTTCCTGGGTTTCCTTTTCATGCTTATCTACCTGGAGAATTCCCCAATCATCCTTCTAGGTTCAGCTCGGCTATCACCTCCTCTGTGAAGCCTTCCCACCTTTCCCCCAGCAGAGCTGGGCATCCCTCCTCTGTGGTCCCTTGCCCCTTTTTTCACACTGCTGCTCCTGCACTTACCACCCCAGTGCTAGTCTGTTTAGACATCTGAGTTCCACCATGCGTGTGTCTTCTACATCTCTGTACCCCCAGCACACAGTAGGCACCCAATGTTTGCTAAAGGAATGAGTATAAAGGAGAGACTGAAAAAGAGGCATGTTGACACTTGAAGACGGAGAAGGGGAGGAAAAAAAGCCAGACAGTAAGTGTGAAGGAGGGACTTCCCCTATGACCCAGTGGCTAAGACTCTGAGCTCACAATGCAGGGGGCCCGAGTTTGATCCCTGGTCAGGGAACTAGATCTTGCATGCCTCAACTAAGACCCAGTGCAGCCAAATAAAGAAATGATTTTTTATAAAAAGAGTGAAGGAGGTCCAGAGAATGATGGGTGCCCAGCAGTAAGGGGAGGGGTGGTGGACAGGAGCTGATGGGGGTCACCCACAGATGGGCCCTTCCAGGAGCCCCAGCCTGTGGAGCAGGCAGACAGCCCAGCCCAGAAGCACCAGGCATTCAATCCGTGCTGGCTGAATAATCAAAGAGGAGTTCAGGTGGGAGGCAGAAGGCATACAGAAGAGGATAAAGTGGCTCAGACAGCATGGGATGGGGTATGTGGGGGAAAGCACAGGCTGGGCCACTCCTGCCTCATAGTAGTGCTCACTGGCACTCCCTTGGCTTACCCAGCCCACCCCCTGTCCCCTGCCCATAACCTTCCCTAACCACTGTGCAAACCTCCCGCCAAGGCTCCTCAAGCCTCAGGCAACAGCAGTGCCCATGGCTGATGCTGAAGTGGAAAACTTGGCCAGGCTTGACAGTGTGAACCAGCTAGGACTGCGTGGTCACAGAAGGGTCCCCTTGGGCGTCTCCTCCCCCAGGGTGGGTGTCCACACACTCTCCCAAGTTGTCTCCTAGTGGGCATCTGAGATGCTAGAGCATCCTGTGGGTCTTGTCAGCTCTTCTCAAGGCCAAGGACAGCTCCACTCTTTCCTGCAAGCAGCCAGGATGCTGGGCCCCGGTTGGTCCAAGGAGAGACCTCTTCCAAACAGAAAACACAGCAGCAGCCCCTGAGAATGCAACGCCACAGACCACGGATAGAGCCATTGAGGGACAGACACATCCTGGAAGGAACATCAGCCACTGGGGCTCCGTGGCCTGGACCTTAGGGCACCTCAAACTCCCCCAGCTCTACCTCTCAACACACAGCTCACCACTTACTTCACAGAGAAAAGAGACCATTCTCTTAACTCTGCTGGGGGCACACTAGAATTACCTCTAGAGCTTTTTAGAAAACCATCCAAACAAAAATGATGCCTGAGCCCTGTTCTCAAACCAATTAAATCAGGATCTCTGGGGGTAGCATTTAGGTAACTACATGTTTTTAACTTCTTACTGACATTTCATTTACATATTAAAGAGTGCACAGAAAATAAGTGTACAGTGCAATATATTTTGCCAGTGGACCAAACCTGAAAACCTGCCCCCACCAAAGCCCCTTCTGCATCTTCCTACTGCCCCTACCCGCCCCCCCTTGGGTCAGTGGTAAACACCAGCCTGATTCCAGCAGCGCGGATTGTCTCTGCCTCTTCAGGGACTTTCTATGGCTGAAATCATATGGTACATGTTCTTCTACTCGGCAACACACATGTGAGACTCATCCACAGTGCTGTGTGTGGTTGAAAACTGTGCATTTTCACCAATCTTTAGAATTCCAGTATATGGACAGATTGCAATTGATTAATTTTACCGTTGAAGGGCATGCTGCTGTTGAGTTTTCGGTTTTTGCCTATTACAAAACCCTTGCTACAAACATTCCAGCACCTGTCTGGCAGACACAAGTATTCGTTCCTATGGATAAACACTTAGGATTGGAAATGCCGGGTCATGAGTTTCAACTTCAGACTTTTAAAAGCTCTCAGGTGATTTTAAACCCCTCCTTTCTTTGTGGTTCAGAGAGAGACGCGGACTTCCTGGTCTCCATGGCTAATCCTCCCCCCCTGGTCTCTGGACCTGGGGCCCTGTCCCTCCTGTGCCTCCACCTGGCCCTCCAGAGTTCTAGGAACATCCTTGGCAAGACAGGGAATCACACTGTTAATAGAGATTTCTTTCATCTGTGAAAGTCGCAGAGTTCATTTACTGAGTTGTGCCAAGGAAGTAAGACTTGCCTTGTCGTGTGGCAGGGCCAGCCTAAACTACACTGTGTCCTTCCCAAGAGCCTCCTAGCTTTCTCTCGGAGCCACTGTCCCCACATACTGCCCCAAAACTGGTTAACAAGACCTCTCTCCAAGGGAAACTGGAATCATGTGGACAGAGTCAGGCTCATCAACTGAGCTCAGAGTCAGGTTCAATCAAAACACTGAAACCAGAAGACGAAAGGCAATCTCCCTTTGCAAAAAATCACTGTATGATTTCTTACACAGAAGCTGCACCGCACTTATTTGCTAATAATTTTCTTATGTCCACATGCAAGACAACAACAGCTTCACCCTTTCCACCCACAAGAAAAGGTAAGACTTCCCTGGTGGTCCGGTAGCTAAGACTCCACGCTCCCAACGCAGGGGGGCCTGGGTTTGATCCCCGGTCAGGGAACTAGATTCCTTGTGCCACAACTAAGACCCAAGGCAGCTAAGTAAATAAGTATTTTTTAAGACAGGAGGAGAGAATCCCATAACTGAACTCCACACTGAATGTAAGGGGTGGGGCTCTGAGTTGGGGGGCCACATGCTGGGTGCCAATCCATCTGTCCTGCTCAGCAACTCTGGCAAAGGACTCAGGGTGTGGCAGGCATGAAGCCTAGTCACAAATCCTCCTTCCCAGAAGCTTTCTGAGACCCCCTGGGCCAGAAATATGCTTAGTTTCCCTTTATAGCCTTCAGCTGTTTCGAAATAATGGGAGATATGGAGGATCAGAGACCCGGCTTCCCGAGACTGCCCCGTCTGTACAGAAGACCCTGCCGTGGCCAACAGAGCCACAGGTGTGCTCCAGACCTGAGCAGGGCCACCTGGAAGCCGACCAGCAGCCTCTCTAGAATGAAAAACTGAGCCGGCCCATCAGGTTCTCTTTCTGATGAATCCTAACTGGGAGATATGGGAGGTGGAGGTGGGCGGCCAGAGGCAGTGAGCCGGCAGGAGAGAGCTGCACGTGTACTTGGCCAGAGTCACTGGGTGGACCTGGAAACTGGATCTAGAGTGAGGAAGAGAGTAGACAGAGAAGCAGGTGGAGCCTTCCCTGGTGATCCCTTCCCCAGTGGCCCAGTGACTAAGACTCCACCCTTACAACGCAGGGAACCCGGGTTCGATCCCTGGTCAGGGAACTAAGACCCCACGTGCCACAACTAAGAGTTCAATGATAAGACCTAGTGCAGCCAAGTAAATATCTTTTTAAAAGAGAGAAAGAAGCAGGTGGGCTGTGGGCCAAGCGCTGCATCTGGGAGAGAGCAAAGAGGGTCTGCTCCCCTCGCCTGCTCCTTAACTTTCAATTCTGCTTCCAGAGCCCAGGCTCTTGCAGCCAAGACCAAAACCTCCTACACCTGGTTTGCCCAAAGACCACACATGAGGACAGATATACGATGTCCTTTAAGACACAAAAGACACAATAGGGACAGGTGGTACAACTTACACTTCACCCACGGGTGAAGGAGGGAAGCTCAGCTGGGCTCACTGGCAGAGCAGGGCCAGGACTCCATAGAGGTCTGATACCCACAGCTGGGGGTACCATACTCGCAATGAGCCTTCAGGGCCAGGAGAGGGAAGAGAACTCCAAAGAAGGTTCAGATCAAGTCTGGCCCTGTTAACGAGGGAGCCCTCAGGGAGAAGGAGGTGAAGGAATCTGGCTCGTGATTTCCCCTAATCTCAGTCCAACTCTAGTCACACAGCAGAGATGCATCATCCTCATTACACAGATAAGGAAACTGAGACCCAGAGAGGTAAAGCTCCTTGCTCCTGACCACATAACTGGAGAGTAGTGGAGCTGGAATTCAAACTTTAGTCTCGCTGAAAAGTGCACACACTGCTTGGAGGGGCTTGGGGGCCCCAAATTCTGTCCTTTCCTTGAGTTTTTCCTGCCACAGGGCCAGGCCTCCATCCTCCCCATAGAGCCAGTAGAGGGGGACTCAGGGAGGCAGAGAGTGACTCTGTTGAGCTGAGATGACCATGCGGGAGCCCCGCTGGGAAGTAGGGTTCCTTAGATTAGACCCCTCCACCAGATTTTATTTTCCCGACTCCAAGAACCAAACAAACTGGGAGAGCTAGTTGCTCAGGAGATGTGGGCTGGCCCCGCCCTCTTGGGGGAGGCTGGATTCAGCCTGAACAAGGACCCCTTTGAGCTCTGGTGCTAACAAGAACTCCTACCTCCCGGGATCTCAGAAACCCTGGGTCCTCCCATTGAGTGGGAGCTGGGTGGGCTGAGAGCTAGGCTCGTCCCGTCATCTTTCAATAGTCAAGCTGTTTGGTGGACTGGACCAGCCCTGGTTAAGGGGCCCCACACCTTTTCCCTGCCCCCTGACCTCCTGCCCAGGACTGGGCTCTCTCAGCACATCAGGATGGCCCTGCTCCTCATGGGGACAGAATTCAGGGGCAAAATGCTCAGGCTGATGCCTCCCCTGCCTCTGGGAGCGGTGCTAATGAGCCCCCACTGCCAGCCCTGGCACGGCCCCCACCCAGCTAAGCTGCTCCTGCCCCAGGTGGAAACCCCCTCGCTGCCATCCCTCAGCACCTCTCCCCCCGAAGCCTGGCCACCCTGTGCCTCCGGGAAGGCAGAGCACTCCCTCCTTGTGCCCACTCCCTGCGTCTGCCCAGAGAGCTCCTTGCTGCCTTGCCTGTTGCTGTGGCGTGTCTCCCCACTTCCTGTCTTACCCCAGGGCCTGGCACAACTCCAGGCACACAGTAAGTGTTCAATAACTGTTGACTGAATAGACAAGTGCTTCCTGTAGCAAACTCCTCTGCGTAGTTTCTTTAGCATCAGTCGGGGCTCAGAATGCAAACCTACGAACCTGGAGTGAGGGCAACCGCTCAAGTTTGCCTCTGGCTCCCTCCCCGCTGACACCCAGGCCCCTCCTCTGAGTCTGCTTCCTCCTCGGTAAAGAGGGGAGCATCCCCTCTCCCTGCAGATGGTCAGGGTTCCTGTGAGGATCTGAGAGAGGTCACGGCCCAGCCTTGCCCACTGAGCCTCCCACCCCTGCCTGCACCCTGCCCCACCTCCCTCGTCCCTGAAGGATGCCTACAGGTGAGCGCCCCATGGGAAGCAGAGATGGAGGCACCACCAGGCCCCCCACTCTACCCAGAAAGCTCCATACGTGTCCTATGTGACTGAATCTTTCTCCTGGTGACAGCAGCTGTGGAAGGGCCTCTTCACACCTGGGGCGGCACCCACGGACAGTCTCCCACCCCCTTGAGCTCAGACCCAGCCATACTCAGGATCCCGTCCTCTCTTCTCCCGCTACCAGAGGTCTGAGGCCAACAATTGGCCCCCTTCCTGGCCAGAGTGCAAAGACTTGCAGACTGAGAACAGTCACCTGGGAGACTGCTGGACAAACGGCCGAAACCTGGAATCTTCACTCCGGGAGACATCCAGGATTTCCTACAAAGCCCAGGCTACAATGGAGCAGGGAGCTGGTCCTACAGAGTGACCCGCCTGTCGCTGGCCCCATCCCATTGTGCCCACTGCTGGAGCAGAATCAGGGTGAGCTGGCACCCCTGGACCTGGTCACAGACCACTTTTTCTTGGCAGGCCACTTGGGGCCTGGCTGTTTCCAGACTAGAAGCTGGTCATTCAGGTCTAAACACAGACTTGCATTCATTAAGAAACAGAGCACTCCTGTGCTCCGGGGGGCCACCCTCCACCGGGCCTGCTGAGCGGAGGGCCCACAGACACCCTCAGATGCTCCAGGCTGCCAGGAGGGGTGGCTGCTCCCAGGACAAGTCAACTCTTATCCACGGATCCCACGCGGTGCACTCTGGGACACCCATCTCAGAATCGCGCTAGCTTTGGAAACCCACTCAGCTCTTCTCAGAGCACCGGGGGTCTTGAGAGGTCGCAGGGTCCCGAAAGGCCCTGGGCGTGCAGACAGGGAGGCAGGCCTGAAAGAACCTCTCACAGCCTTGGGGAAGCCACTCTCTCCTTCTGGGCCTCAGTTACTCCTCAGCAAAGGGGCAAGAAAGTCTCCAGCCAGGAGAGAAAGCAAATGTTGTCTGAGGGAACAACAAAGCCGAGCCCAGGACTGGGTGAGCAGAAGCTGGCCACTGGCTCTCTGTGGTCAGAAGAACCCCGACCCCAGGAGAGGCTGGCAACAGCATAGCCCTCAAAGGCTGCCGGCCACTCTGCCTCCCTCCTCTAAACTCCAGCTGAATGCCTGGGCTCACTTAGCTCTGTGTAAGTGCTGTGTGTACGAAGAGGCATGAGGCAAACTACTATCCCCAAAATGCTTGGTGGGAGAGGCAGACGTGAAACAAATATTTATAGAGATCAATACATAATTATAACTGTGTAATGTGTACTATGAAGGCAAAGCACAGTGTCTGAGAGCACCTCAGTCAAGGAGCCCTGAATCAGCTGCAGAGAGAGGGGAAGCCTTCCCTGAAGACACAGCAGCAGCATTTGCCCTGACAGCAGTGCTAGTCAGACCAATAGGCTGGCGGGGGAGAGGAGGGTTGGAGGGTATTGGGGAGGGGTCATTGTGGAGCAGGGATTCCCTGCCTCTGGGATCTGATGATGATCTGAGGCAGAGTTGATGTAATAATAATAGAAATAGAGTGCACAATAACTATAATGTGCTTGAATCATCTTGAAACCACCCATTCCCCCCACCCATCTGTGGGAAAATTGTCTTCCATGAAGCTGGTCCCTGGTGCCAAAAAGGTTGGGGACCACTGTTTAGAGGGTTTCTGATGTGCAAAAGCCCTGAGGCCAGATGTATATAGCATGTAGGAGAAACATAAACAGAGCCTTTGGGTCTGGAAGGTAGAGGTGAGCAGTGAAGTAATGAGCAACGGGGCTGGAGAGGTAGGCAGGGTAGATCATGCAGGGCCCAGTGGGCCCCAGTAAGGGTTTTCGTCATTCTCTTAAAAGCTAGGGGGAACCAATGAAGGGATTTAAAAGGGAAAAGACACTATCAGTTTTGTATGTTTAAAGAGTATGGAGCAGCATCTGTTTGAGCTGGCATATGTGAACATGATCACAGATCACCCCAAGACATAGATTTGTTTCAAATACAAAACGGTGCGGGACAGGGGAGTAGGGGATGAGTATTGATGAAATGGGGACAACCTTATGTTGGTAGTTATTTTAGTTGGTAGTGATGGATACATGGTCACTGACTCTGTGGTCAGAAGAACTCTGATCCCAGGAGAAGTTGCCAGGAGCCTAGGATGGAAGAGGGGGTGGTCCAGCCTACAACTCTTTTTTTTTTTTTTTTATACCCAGAGAGTGGCTGTGACTTTTTTTTTATTCATTCATTTTTTTTTTTTTTTAAATTTTTGGCTGCACTGGGTCTTTGCAGCTTAGCAAGGGCTTTCTCTAGTTGCAGAGAGCAGGGGCTACTCTTCCTTGCCGTGCATGGACTTCACCTTGTGGTGGCTTCCCTTGTTGCGCAGCATGGGCTTCAGGCACGTGGGCTTCCGTAGTTGTGGGTCCCAGTCTCCAGAGCATGGGCTCAGTAGTGGTGGTGCAGGAGCTGAGTTGCCCTGCATCGTGTGAGATCTTCCTGGACCAGGGATCGAACCCTGCACTGGCAGGCAGATTCCTATCCACTGCACCACCAGGGAAGTCCCAGTGTCCTCATTTGCATATGTTTAGAATTTTCCACGGAGACAGACCAGTTAGGAGATTATATTCCAGCAGGGAGACGATGTCTCAGACTTGGTGGCAGTCATGGTGATGGAAGTTGGGGGAGGATTCACGATACATATATCTCTAAGTAGAATCAATCTGGACTTGGTGATCAATTGGATGTGGGGTGTAAGGGAAAATGTGTCAAATATGATTTTAGACTTCTGGGTTAAGCAAGTAGGATACTGCTTTATTTTGCTGAGACAAAGCAGGGGAAACAGTCATGAGTTCAGTCTTAAAGATATGTGAGAACCATTTAAGTAGAGATGTCAAGTTATATATGAGTGAGGAGCTCAGAAGAAAGCTCCAGGCTGAAGGGAGAAATTCCTGAGTTATTGGCCCATGAATGGGTACAGGAGCTAGGAAATCCCTCAGGAAATCTTCTTCTCCCCTAAAGAAGAGAAGCTACGGACAAGGGTGCCAAGACCAGAACAGTGGGGCAGAGAGCAGACTTTTCAACAAATGGTGCAGGAGCAACTGGACATCCACAGGCCAGGGAATTAAGCTGGATCCCTATCTCACAGCATGTACAAAAACTAACTCAAAAATGTCAGAGCTGGCTGGGACTTTCCTAGTGGTCCAGTGGTTGAGAAACTGCCTTGCAGGGGGTGGCTCACTGGTAAAGAATCCACATGCCAATGCAGGATCCAGGAAGATCCGACATGCCATGCAGCAACTAAGCCCGGCCACTCTGCCTCCCTCCTATAAACTCATTGAGTTTAACTCCTATAAACTATTGAGCAACTAACTCACCTGTTGAGTCTGTGCTGTAGATCCCGGGAGCCACAAGTACTGAGCCCACGAGTTGCAACTACTGACCCCGAGTGCCCTAGAGCCTCTGCGCTGCAACAAGAGAAGCCTGCACACCGCAACTAAAGGAAATCCCACCCTGCAACCAGGACCCAGCGCAGCCAAAACTAAATAAACAAATACAATTATTAAATTAAAAAAAAGATTCTGCCTTGATTCTGCAAGAGACTCAGATTCAGTCCCTGGTTGGGGAATTAAGATCCCACAGGCTGTGGAGCAGGTAAGCCAGCACGTCCCGACTGCTGAACTCTTATGCTCCAGAGCCCAGTGTGCCACAAATAGACAGTCCGTGCACCACCAGGAAAGGTCCTGCATGCCACAACCAAGACTCGATGCAGCCAAATAAATAAAGACATTTTTTTTAATGTCAGTGCTAAAACTCTTAGAAGAAATCATGGGTGTAAATCTCTGATTAGGCAACAGTCTTGTAAGATACTTGCCTGCTGTTCAGGAGACACAAGAGACGTGGGTTTAGTCCCTGGGTCAGGAAGATCCCCTGGAGTAGGAAATGGCAACCCACTCCAGTATCCTTGCCTGGAAAACCATGGGCCGCAGGCAACTGTCCATAACTTCACAAAGAGCTGGACATGAGTGAGCACAGAACAAATGTTCTCTTTGCTCCTGACTCTCAATCTCTTAAGATATGACACCCAAAGCACAAGAAACAGCAGAAGAATAGATACATTGAACTACATCAAAATTAGAAACTTTTGTACTGCTAATGATATCATTGAAAAAGTGAAAAGGTGACTAATAGAGAAAATAGTTGTAAATCAGAGATCTGATAAGGGACTATTATCTAGAATATATTTTAAAAACTCTTACAACCTTGTAGGTATTATACTAAGTGAAAAAGAGCCAATCACAAAAATACAAATGCTTTATGACTCCACTTACATGAAGGACCTAGAGTAGTCAGATTCATAAAAACAGAAAGCAGAATGGTGGTTGGGGGTTGGGGTGGGTGGAGAGTTATTTAATGGATGTAGAGTTTCAGTTTTGCAAGGTGGAAAAGTTCTGGAAACTGGTTGTACAACAATATGAATATGTATATTTAACACTATTGAACTGTACAAATGAACTTCAAAATGGTTAAGATGGTAAATTTTATGTGTTTTTAATCCACAACTAAAATGTTTAAAAAGAATTCTTAAAACTGAACAATAAAAAGACAAATAATCCAACTAAAAATGGGCAAATGTTTACATAAACACTTTTCCAAAGAAGATATCAAATGACCATTAAGTACACAAAAAGATGCTCAACATCATTAGTCATCAAGGAAATACAAATCAAAACCACAATGAGATGCCACTTTACATCCCCAAGAGGCTGTAATTTATATCAGGTGTTGGTGGTGATGATGAGGAGAAATTGGAACCCTCATACATTGCTTCTGGGATTGTAAAATGGTGCAACTGCTTTGGAAAACAGTTTGGTGATTCCTCAGATGGTTAAACATTTACTATATGACACAGCAATTCTACTTCTAGGTACATACCCCCCAAAACTGAAAATATATATGCACACAAAATCTTGTACAAAAATGCTCATAGCAAAGGGAACCTTCCTACCCTGTTGGAAGGAATGTAAATTGGTGCAGCCACTATGGAAAACAGTACAGAGATAACTCAAAACTAAAAACAGAATTCCCATATAATCCAGCAATCCCACTCCTGGGCATATATCCAGACAAAACTACAATTCAAAAAGACACGTGCAAGCCTATGTTCATAGCAGCACTTGGCTGCTATTTGTAATAGCCACAGCATGAAAACAACCTAAATGTCCATCAACAGGTGCATGAATGAAGAAGATGTGGTATATACGCAATGGAATACTACTCAGCCATAAAAAGAATGAAAGAATGCCATTTGTAGCAACATGGATGGACTCAGAGATTATCATACTAAGTGAAGTAAGTCAGAAACAGAAACACAAATACCATATGATGTCATTTATATGTGGAATCTCAAATAAGACACAAATGAACTTATCTACAAAGCAGACTCACAGAAAAAAACAGAACTGTGATCGCTAACAAGGAAGGCAGGTGGGAGAGGGATGGACTGGGAGTTCAGGATTAGCAGATGCAAGCTATTATATATAGGATAAATAAACAAAAAAGTCCTACTGTATAACACAGGAAACTATATTTAATATCCTATAATAAGCTATAATGGGAAAGAGTATTAAAAGAATATATATGTATATAACTGAATCACTTTGCTGTATAGCAGAAATTAACATCACAAATCAACTGTACTACAATTTTAAAGTTTTCAAAAAAGGAATGCTCATAGCATTATGATAATTATTACCATTACTATTATTACTATTACCATTACTATTATAGTAAAAAAATGGAAACCCAAACACCCAGCTGATGAATGGATAAGCAAAATGTGGTATATCCATACAGTGGAACATAATTCAGTCACACAAAGGAATGAAGTACTGATACATGCTGCAACATGATGGACCTTAAACTTTATGCTAAGTGAAAGGCCAGTTGCAAAAGGCCACACATTGTATGACTCCATGTACAGGGAATGTCCAGAACTGGCAGATCCACAGAGATAGAAAGTAGATCAGTAGTTGCCAGGGGTTGGAGGGAAGGGGAAATGGGAAGTGACTAAGGCACACAGGGTTTATTTGGGGGGATGATTAAACTGTTCTGGAATTAGACAGTAATCATGGTTACACTACTCTGTGAATACAGTAAAAGTCACTGAATGGCACATTTTGAAAGGATGAATTTTATGATGTGTGAGTTATTTCTCCATAAGAAGGGTGGGGGTTGGAGAGGAGAGCAGGGGACCTCAAGAACTACAACACTTAAAGACTGGGTGGAAGGGGTTTCCCTGGTGGTCCATTGGCTAAGACTCCACACTCCCAGGGCAGGGGGCCTAGGTTTCATCCCTGGATGGGGAACTCTATCCCATGTGCCACTACTCAGAGTTCCCAAGCTGCAACTAAACATCCCACATGTTGAATGAATGTCAAGAATCCCAAGTGTGGCAACTAAGACCTAGCACAGCCAAATAGATAAAACTAAGTATTTTTTAAAAAGAAAAAGTCTGTGTGGAGGAGGAAGAGGAATGCCCCAAGGAGACGAAGAGAAGGTGGCCCAAGAGGCAGAAAGAAAACCAGGTGTATAGGTTGTCGTGGAAGCCAAAGGGGAGCTTCAAAAAGGAGGAATGTAAAAGCAGGAAGTTTGCTGGGAGGCCAAACTGCAGGAAGGCTGAAAGGCAGTCTAACTATCAACCAGGAGAGGATCCATGCGGTAGTGGGGAGTCTGAATCCACACCTAAAGGTCTGCTCCTCCCTGCTCCCTCCCACGCTGGTGACTGCATCCCAGGGACTGACAGTGAGCACAGGCCCCTGAACACAAGTGAGGATGCTGCCGAACACAGCCGGAAGCCCAGGTCACCGGCCAGCTCAGCGCCACGCCGACCTCGGATCCTGCGAAAGGCCACAGGGATTCTGGGGGATGGGAAAGAGAAGGGACTGTACCTCTCCCACCCCTACTGAGCGGGGGTGGAGGGGGCGGACGCTGCCGTTGCCCGAATCCTCCCTGCCTGGTCCAGCCTTCCCCAGCCATCCTCACCTGACGCTCCTCTGCCCCTGGCGTGTCTCTGCCGCAGCCCGCGAACCACAAGTCCATTTTCTGCGTCTGCCCTGGGAAGGGCTGAAGAGCCCGCAGGGACCCGGAGCCAAGAGCGCAGCCACACCCAGAATTCCGGCAACGCAGGGCCGCGCGCCAGAGAGCCCGCCCTGCCTGCCCTGCGCACCCCTTGATGGGGCCGGTGGGTCCCTAGGCGGAAGAGCAAAAGCTTGCGTAGACCAGAGGCTGTTGCAGTAGAGCACCTCCTGCACCCTGGAAACGGAGCCCGCGCCCCCTCCAGCACCCAAACCCGGCAGTTGGTCCGGATTTGGAGTGTCCCAGGCAGGATCCAGCTCCTTGCCCCGCCTAGGCTTCTGCTAACTAGGCTCCCCCAAGCCATACCGTGCTCGTGTAAGGGTTCCAATTGCTGGGCGATAACCTACTCTTAAAGAGCGTACTGGATCCTGGGACCTTCTCTTCCAGGGAGAGCCCCAGATTGTTCAGCTAGTGGAAAACCCCTAAGAAGGCTTGCTCTCGCCAGTGTTATTCGGCATTGTTCTGGAAGCTCTAGTCATTGCACAAAGGCATGAAAAGAAACAAAAGATTCATACGTTAAAAAGAGATGATTATTCTTTGAAAGATGGTAACATGCACTACCTAGAGAATGTATATTCAACTGGAAAAATCATAAGAAAGTGGCCCAGATATTCTTATATTTGGACACTGGGCCAGCCAGAGCTGTGATGAAGATAAACACATAATAAGACACTCTCACAGACTTAATTGTTATTCTAGTGGTTACAAGATCAACATAAAAATCAATAGTTTCTCAGTAGACATGCAATAAACAGTTATAAAGTATATTTGGGGAAATGATTCTATTTATGTGGCAACAACATGTATAAGTTACCCAAGAATAAGCTTTTAAAATGTAGAAAAATCTAGAAGAAAACCACAGGCATTTTTAAAATAACATGAAAGAAGGCTTGAATAAGTGGAAAGATAAACTGTTCCTGAGCGGGAAGATTCAAAGTTTTAAAGAAGCGAATTTATCCCAACTGTTGTGCGAGGGTTTTGCCCTACCAGATGTCGGAACAAACTACAAAGCGGGAACAATTAAAGTATTTACTAGTTTAGGAAAAATTAATAGATCAATAGACTGTAAGAGGGAGGCCAGAGCATGATCTGTGAGTATCTGAGGATTTAGTGTATAAGACAGAATCACGGGACTTCCCTGGCAGTCCAGTGGCTGAGACTTCGCCTTCCAATGCAAAGGCTGTGGGTTCATCCTGATGGGAGAGCTAGGATCTCATATGCCTCAGGGCCAAAAACCAAAACACAAAACAGAAGCAATATTGTAACAAATTCAATAAAGACTTTAAAATGGTCCACATCAAAACTGAAATCTTTTTTAAAAGGAAACTGTTTCAAATAAGTAAGGGAAAAAGAGATTGTCCAATAAATGATATTGGAACAACTGGGTACCTCATACCATTCATAAAAATACACTAAATAAATTCCAGGTAGATTAAACGTCCAAATATTTTCTAAATCAATAAAATAGAATAGAATATTACTATATAAGGAAAGATCTTCCTAAGCAAGATATAAAACCCAGAACACATAAAAGAAAATATTTAATTGCATAAACATTAAAAACCTCTGTACATCAAAATTTAAACTGACAGGGGACTTCCCTGGTGGTGAGTAGTTAAGACTTCTCTCTTCTACTGCAGGGGACACAGGTTCCATCCCTGGTCGGGGAACTAAGAGACCACCTACTGTGCAGTGCAGCCAAAGCAAATAAATAACAATTTAAAAGGTGAAGTAAACAGATGCAAAGAGTCGGACATGACTGAGTGACTGAACTGAACTACCTGAAACAATATTAAAAAATTAAACTGAAAAAGGACTGGCATTTTTAAATGATGATAACTCATCTACTTAAGAAAAAGGCAGACAATCTATAGAAAAGTGGGCAAAGAATATGAACAGGCAAGTCACAAAAGAAGAGAGCTCTCTCTTACCTACTTTACTGATAAACATTAAAAAAATCAGAGTGCTCAATATTACCAAGGATGTATGTGGAAAAATAAACATTCTTATTTTCCATGAGACTTAAAACTAAGTTAACCTTTCTGACATATATCAGATGCTTTAAGAAATGTAAATCCTTCGACCCTAAAACTCCATTTCATGCAACTTGTTATAAGGAAATAAATGGACAAGTAGGCAAAAATTTATATTCCTATAAATTAAGAGGAAATTAAATAATTATGAGGAAAATATAGAAATACCAAAATAGTATTTTATCAATATAAGGTCAATTCCTATGCAGTTGACTAAAAGAATGGAGTACAGCTGCATGTGCTAATATGGAAAAAAGGTAAAAAATGTGTTGTTTAGCAAAAAGTATCTATAAGTTAGTAACCAAGATATAACCCATTTATGTGGAAAGAAGGGAACTCTTCTACACTGTTGAAGGAAATGTAAATTGGTACAGGGACTATGGAAAACTGTATGGAGGTTCCTTAAAAAACTAAAAATATAGCCACCCTGCAATCCCACTCCTGGGTCTTTATCTGGAGAAAAACACCATCTGAAAGAATGCACGCACCCCAGTGTTCTTTGCAGCACTGCTTACAGTAGCCAAAGACAAGGAGGCAGCCTAAACGTCCACTGCCAGAGGAAGAGACGAAGAGGATGTGGTTCATACACGCAATGGGATATCACTCAGTCATGAAAAGAATTAAATAATGCCGTTTGCAGAGATATGGATGGACCTAGAGAGAGTCATATTTAGTGAGGTAAGTCAGACAGAGAAGGAGAAATATCACATGACATCCCTTATACGCAGAATCTAATAAGAAATGTATAGATGAACTTATTTACAAAACAGACTCACAGACTTAGAGAATGAATCTATGGTTGCCAGAGGGGAGGGATAGGGGGAAAGGAAAGCTAGGGAGTTTGGGAGTAACATGTACACACTGCTATATTTAAGATGGGTAACCAGGACTTCCCTGGAGGTCCAGTGGTAAAGAATCTGCCTGCCAATGCAGGGGACACGAGTTCAATCCCTGGTCCAGGAAGATTCCATGGGTCACAGGGCCATTAAGCTCACGTACCACAACCACTAAGCCTACGCTCTGGGCCCAGGAGCTACAGCTGCTGAGCCCACATGCTCTAGCCCTGGAAGCCAACAAAAACCACCACAGTGAAGAGTGGCTCCCGCTCGCTGCAACCAGAGAAAGCCTGTGAGCAGCAGTGAAGACCTAGAGCAGCCACAAATACGTCATTAGAAGTTTTAAAGACACTTAAAATGAATAACCAACAAGGACCTACTATATAGCATAGGAACTCTGCTCAATGTTATATGGCAGCCTGGATGGGAGGGGAGTTTGGAGGAGAATGAATACATGTATGTGTACGGCTGAGTCTCTTTGCTGCTCACCTGAAACTATCACAACATTTTTAAGCAGCTCTACTCCAACATAAAATTTAAAAAGTTAAAAAAATATAACCCATTTATAAAATTAAAGATTCTGTATGAAAAAATAAAACAAATGAACAAAAGAAACAATTAAAAAAATCTGTATCAAATAATAGTGATGATATCTCAGGGAAGAATTCACTCTCAATAGTTTCTGTTTTGTCTGAAATTACTATAACAGGGGTGTAATATCTTTAAAATCAACAAAAATAATAAAGATATTTTAAAATAAAAAAGTAGAAGTGATATCTTTTTTTACTTATTAAATTTCAAAGGCTTAAAAGTGTAATAACATCTATGGTTGATCAACATTTTGCTGAATGGACAGTCTCACACTCCTGGGTAGGAGAGCAGTATGTGAATAGATACATACATTTCCATGTAGATACCCGACAGACCCATAAATTCCACTTCTAACAATTTACTCTCAGGAAATAATTGGACACAAATTTAAATGTATACAAATATTCACTGAAGTGTAGTTAAAAAAGGAAAAAAAATAGAGCATGAACCAAGTATGGTTTATTCATACAATAAAAGGCTATGTAATGATTAAAATATTTCACTATTAAAACATTAAAAATAAGCTTAACACAAAGAATAGCATTATATGACACTGAAAAAAATTACATGTACCTAGAACAGCATGCATACTAAAATATATTGGGGGGCTTCCCTGGCAGTCCAGTAGCTAAGACTCCACACTTCCAATGCAGGGGGCCCAGGTAGGATTCCTGGTCAGGGAACTAGATCCCACATGCCATCACAAAGAGTTCACATGCCACATCCAAAGATCCTGCATGCCACAACTAAGACCCGACACAGCCAGATAAATCAATATTTAAAAATAAATAAACAAAATAAAAATTAACAATGTGCTTTCCCAGTAGATTTTAAACATCACTTGAGGGAAACACTAACTTAGGACAAAGACTTAGAGACTGGCTCAACCGCCATAGATTTTTAAACACTCCAGTCCTAAATTCTGGCCAAGCATTTGTAAACTACCAAGAATGTGTGGTTGTGGTGGGGAGAAGGGAGGCACCAGCCTGCCCTGTAGTGGCTTATCTTCTGGGGAAGAGCACCTTCTTTCTGTGCTTTGGCCAGCAGGGACTCCGTGGGGAAGCAGGTACTTCTATTTTTTTTTAATTTTTCTTTTTAAGTTAGTTTATTTTGTGTTTTTGGCTGAGCCAGGTCTTCACTGCTGTGTGCAGACTTTCTCTAGTTGTGGCAAGCAGGGACTACTCTCTAGCTGTGGTACAGAGGCTTTGCGTTGTGGTGGCCTCTGCTATTGCGGAGCATGGGCTCCAGGCCATCTGGGCTTCAGGAGTAGCTGCCCATGGGCTCAGCTGCTCCGTGGCATATGGAATCTTCCTGGACTAGGGATTAAACCTGTGTTGCCTGCATTGGCAGGTGAATTCTTAACCACAGGTACTTCTTGATTACAGAGGAAGCTCCATCCCCTTCCTTGATGTCCCCATCCTCCTTCCCTTCCTACATTAGTAAACAGCTGGGAATTAATCAAAGCTTCACAGGTTGGTGATAACAGGTGGTGACAGACTCGTGCCCTGCAGCCCAGGTGNGGGCCCCCAAGGAAAGGGGCCACCGAGCAGGGCATTCCCAGGGAGCTGCTGCCACCTCCTACCTGCCAGACTTGGTGAGGACGATTATGGCCCCACTGCAGCACTTGAAGGATGCCTCCACGGCCCCCACAGCGGCGGCTTCGGTGGGGTCGCTGGTAATGGGTGATAGGCGACGGAGCTCCTCGAACAATTGCAAATGGTAGATGGCAGCCTCTGCCTCACGGGCAATCTAGGGGCAACATCCGTCCAGAGGGACGAGGGGGACAGAGCTGTCAGAGCCATGTCACACGGGACGGGGAGGGGGAAGACTCGCACAGACACTGGGGAGGAGCAAGTCCCTGGGTGCAGGGGCCAAGAACAGCCCGATCACTGGAGGTTCTGAGCTGAGTGAGATCGAGACTGGCAGGAACCAGCCCCTCTCCAGGTGCCTGTGACATGGCTGTGCCTTCTGCGCTGGAGGATCCTGTGACCCTGTCCTGCCCTGACCTCCCTGGCTGGCTTCCTGCAGACGAGAAGAGTGGCCCAGGCTCAGGGCTGAGCCCTGGCTGTCGTCTAGAGTGGCTGGAGCAAGAGGCTGTTTATCCTACAGTTACCTGCCCTCGGGGCCCTACCTGCCAGACTCCGTCAGAACTATCAAAGCTGCCGCTAAACACTTATATGAAGCCTCCACGCTGCCCATGGCCATGGCTTCCATGAGGTCTGTGGAGTGACTTGAGGCTCGCGCAAGTTCTTCAAACAGCTTGCGGTGGAACATGGCTGCCTCAGCCTCACGAGCTATCTGTAAGGTTTAGGGGGAGGGGAGGCAAGGAAGAGGGAAGAAGGAGGGGGGAAAAAAACAAACGAGAGACAACAACATGGAAAGACAGAATGGGGAATTAATGAGAGGAAGGTACCGTAGGTTAATTGGCTAAGTCTCTCCTTCAGGCAGATGCAAAGAGGCAGGGTGATGAAAGCCTGCTCGGGGAGGTTCAAGCGTCAGTGGCTACTGTCCCTCCTCCATCAGAGGGGAAATTGGTTCTTCCATTCTGGAAGGATCTTTCGATTTTGGTAGGTCTCTCTGATTGGCGGTGGGGGTGGAGGAAGACGCTGTGATGCCAGGCTCTAACGCCTCAGCATGGAAACATGCGGAGGCTGGGGCCCCTCCCCGGCTCCCCGGCAGGACTCGACCACGCTGCCTCATGACACAGCTTGCAGGAAGGAACAGGCCCCCCTCCTCACGTGGCTGCCTGGCCTCCTCCATGCACACATGGAGTGCTCGCTTGGCTTCAGACACAGAGACGCTTCCTGCCTTTCCCGTGGCCTGCGGTAGAAGCACATTGAGCAGCGCTAGAAAGCTGGGGTCACAGCCAAGGACACGCGGCTTGACCACGTTCTAAGCCAGCAGGTGGAAATTGGCAAGCTTGTGAGAGGCACTGAACAGCCATGTGAAGAGACAGGTGCCTGTGGAAGCACACAGGAGAGCTTAGCAAGGCATTTGATTAAAACTGAATGATTACAACACCCATGAGAAAGCCACTGGGTTATTCCGAGACCACCTGCTCAGATAACACCAAGAATTAGAAAACTTAAGCTTTAGAGGGTTATAATGCAGTTATGAGCGTCTTAGACAATGACGGGTGAGGAAGAATCAGTAATGCCATCTCATTAATCTGACAGGAGGAGCCAATGAGTGGCTGAAGTTGCTAGGTTAAAGGGTTTCTTCCTGCAAGAATAGAATGCATGCAGCCCAAAAGGACAGGGCACATGGACAGGAAAGAGAACCATAGCTGGTACTACCTAAACCATAGTTAAGAACATCAATTGCATCAGTTACAGGACAAAGCAGTGGACAGTTAAGAGGGGGAGCTATTGGCCAGTGTTAACTGGTGGCATGGCCAGGAGAACTTACCTCCTGAATAGGGCCATGCAATCCCAATCTCACAGTTCTAAGGTGTTTGTTCAAAGAAAAGATTGGGTTTGGAGAAACAGACATGCTTGCAGAGCCCGGAGTCTGGTTCTTAGTCTCTGACCCCAGGACAGGCCCTACAGGAACACCTGTCCTGATCTGCTAGATATGCTCTCAGAGAATGCTGGCTTCAGAGTCAGCCACCTGGGTCCAAACTCAAGCTCTATTATCATGTGCCCTCATCCATTAAAAGTGGGGTGACATCCACCTCACTAAGGTTAAGAACCTGCATAAGGTTCTTAGCAGACATTTTATAACAGCAGTGCAATTTAATGCAAAGGGTGTAATTAAACATATCCCATCTAATTCACTTCTTAGATAAGGCCTTGAGAGGTCAAATGATGTGCCCAAAGACACAAAGTCCCTACAGTCTATCATGTCAAGGTCTCAGTTATCGTTACATATATATATATAATTCTATATGGAAACCCATAAACATTAACATCAACCACTCTAGAAGGGGCCGGTTCAGGGTCACTAGCTCCCAGGAGAGAGGAAGCACTCACTGGGACAGGTGAGAAGAACCATGGGCCTGCCGTGCATGAGCATCAGGACAGCAACCATGTCATACATGGGGTGGCTGTCAGCCAGAAACACACAGCTGTCCCAAGGGCAGGCACTGGTCTCTACTGATTTCATTATGGGCAAATCCACCCACAACACCAAGGACAGACCAGAAGACACCTGGAGTCAAGATGTCTTGTTTCACCCCTGAGAAAGTATCCACTGTAACTGTCATGTCTTCTTTGGAAGCCACTCGAGCCTAATCACTTAGCAAGTGAAGAAGGAAAGGATGGTATCTAGTCCAGAGTTTTTTTGGGGGGGATGCATTGGAGGGATGTCACACAAAGGGCTTGGGGTCCTTTGCTGGCTGGAAAATGAACAGGAAGGTTAAAGAAACAGCTTGATGAGCTATGCATTATCAACAGCCATCTAGGACCCTTGTGAAAGGCCATCTGTAGCGCTCGTTTCGCCAGGCCTGTGCTCCTCTTTAGGATGCTTTAGAGCAGAGGCAGCCAGGCTATGGGACATGGTCCAGCAGAAAACCTTGGAAAAGCTAGCTCCCACAGGAGAATGAGGAGCGGCCCCTAGGGCTCCTCCAGACCCTCTCACCCCAGGGCCAGCTGGGATCAGCCAGCCTTCCAGCTGTCTCTATTCGTGGGCCTGTCACCCTTCCCTTAAACCCCATTTCTAGGGTGAGTGCAACAGCTCAGCAAAGCAGGCGCTGCTGCAGGTACCATGCAAGGCCAGCTCACAGCCACATCAGTGCAGGTGACAGCCTCCAGGGCAGGCCCAGAGGACTCTGTCGGGGGAGGCACTGGCCGGAACAGGTGGGGAATCAAAAAAGAAGCCAAACACAGGCCAGCTGGGAGCAGGCGCTCTTGGACTTTTCCAGAACAGGGCAGAGGGGCTCGGGTCCTCTAGACTGTCCAGGGGGAAGCAGTACAGATGTCCCAGGACTCAAGCAAGGGAAGGGATTCACACCCTGAAGATGGGAGTGAACTGTGCTACGTGCAATGAAGGAGGCCGCCTCCAGAACAGAAGGGACTAGGAGACTGGGCAGGAAGGCAGAAGAGCAGAAAAAAAAAAAGACACCTCCACGACCCCAGCACACACCTCCTCACTCTGCTTGTGACTTGGAGGACAATAAAAGATCGAGGCCACAGAAGTGACACTACAAGGTGTCCCCATGTGCCGGAGTTCGCCTCCACCCCCAGCAGGAGGACTTACCAGGTGCTGCATGCGGACAGCTTCCAGGGGGTAGTCCCCTTTGGCTGTCTCTCCGGACAGCATGATGCAGTCGGCTCCATCCAAGACAGCATTGGCCACGTCACTGCCCTCTGCCCGGGTAGGGCGAGGCTTCTTGATCATGCTCTCCAGCATCTGGGAGGGGACAGAGCATTTGTGAGACGTGGCCTGGGAGGGCTTTGGACACAAAGTGACCCCCTGGAAAGCACGTATGTACAGAGTCCGGCTTTGTGTAGGTGCGTGGGGCGGGGAAATAGGGGTGTGTATGATGTGGGGCAGGATCCATGGGAAGAGACCAGGTAGCCTCCAGAGCCTCCTTGAACAAGGATGCACGCTCAGGGAGAGGCACACACCTGTGTGGCACAGATGACGGGCTTCCCAGCTCGGTTGCACCGACCAATCATCATCTTCTGGGCAAGGAAGACCTTCTCTGCGGGGATCTCAATGCCCAGATCACCACGTGCCACCATGATCCCATCACTGGCTTCCAGGATCTCGTCAAACCTGACAGGCAAGTTGCAGAGACAGAGGTTATACAGATCAAGGGCCTCCCGTACAGTGACACAAAGTTTCCCGGGATTCTCTGACTTGGCCATTCTTGCACCAGGACAAGTACCCATGACATCATCACAGGGGTGTTCCAGCTGTCTCAGTCCCCCAAAGGGGGCCAACAGTTCTGCCTGCTGGACTCTTCAGAACCAGGATGGACACTTCACTGAGGGGAAGGGGAGGGGGCGGAGGGCTGGGGGGGTCTTCTCCAAAATCCCATGGGTTCACTTCCTCTCCATCTCTTTTTTTCCCTTAACCTTTTATTTTACATTGAGGTATAGCTGATTAACCATGTCTTGATAGTTTCAGATGCACAGCAGAGAGACTCAGCCATACACATATGTGCATCCATTCTCCCCTAGACCCTCCTCCCACCCAGGTTGCCCTATAACATCGAGCAGTTCCGTGTGCTATACAGTAGTCCTTGTGGGTCATCCATTTTAAATACAGAAGTGTGCACAGGTCCACCCCCAACTCCCTGACTATTCCTCCCATCGCTCCCCTCTGGTAACCGTAAGTTCATTCTCCGTGTTCACCTGCATCTGATGAGGTCCCTCTCAAGGTGTCTCTCTACCATCTGCATTTCAGTCATCACTGCTGGGGCAGAAATGGAACCCAAGGCGGCTGACTGCTCTTGACACAAAGGTCCATGGCCTTTTCCAGTCAAGGACACTGGAAGGCTGCTCCTTCAGAGGTCCCTCCCCAATGTGTTGAAGGCACGAGAATATAGCCTTGCCTGGCCTGAAGCCAAAGTCAGCAGGTTCCCATGGCTTATCAGGATGGCAGAGGGAGGGCCCCAAATTTCCCAGTACAACGGACACTGACACAAAGCTAAGGATGGCAAGGCCGCAGCAGTGGGCAGCGCGGCTCCTCCCACTCTCCCCATGCACACGCCTGACCACTCAAGTCAGCCTGGGTTGTCAGCCCTGCTGGGTTTGAGTGGGGAGCCAAGCAGGAAGAGATGCCACCCAGCTGGCCTTACTCGTGCGGCTCTACCTGGCGAGCACTGGGGAGGCAGTGGAGCAGGGCTGGGACCACGTGGAACCAGAGGAAGACGGCACGGTTTCCCCAGGGAGGCGGATACCGTGCCAGAGCTGACCCAACCACCAATCCCACTGCTTGCCAAGTGAAGGAGCCCCTCCTGAGAGCCTGCTATCTTCCCCCTTGGTGGCCCCCAATTCCAGCAAACTTAGGTAGTGTAGGAGCACTACGCATGGTTCCTGAGCCCGGGAGTGGTGGTGACCCTGTCCCTCTCCAGTGCTATTCCCTGAAACAGAGTCAAGATGCTGGCACCCCAATCATCTGTGAAGCTTCTTCTTCCCCCTTGAAATACCAATACCAATGTCAGGTGTGTGCACTAAGTCACTTCAGTTGTGTCTGATTTTGCGACCCTATGGATGGTAGCCCACCAGACTCCTGTCCATGGGATACTCCAGACAAGAATACCGGAGGGGGTTGCCATTCCCTTCACCAGGGATCTTCTAGAACCAAGGATCGAGCTCACGACTCCTACATTGGCAGGTTCTTTCCCACTAGGGCCACCTGGCAAGCCCACCAATATCACAGGATATTCTGAGTCAGTGGGTCTGAAGTAAGTTTGAGAGGTTAACTCGAATGGGCAGGTGGCAGGCTACACCTTGCTCCGCAGAGAGCTCGGCTGGCGCTGAAGGAGGCAAGGGACTTACCTCCGAACTCCCTCATGATTCTCGATTTTGCTGATTATCTTGATGTTCTTTCCTTTCTCTCCCAGGATCTTCCTGACTTCATGGACATCAGAAGCCTTGCGGATGAAAGACGCAAACACCATATCCACGTCCTGCTCCACCCCAAACTTTAGATCCTGGATGTCCTTTTCTGACACAGCAGGCAGGTCCACGGCAGCCCCAGGGAGGTTCACACCCTTCTTGCTGCCCAAGGAGCCACCATTCTCCACCTCCGTCACCAGGAAGTCAGGACCTGTATGGAATGGAATAGGTTGGGGAGGCCGAGCCCTGGGCGCAGGCGTCCCCACCAGGAGGCAGGCTCTCCCTAGTCGAGAGGAGCTCTGTGCTTCCCATGTGCTCTGGGAAGGAGCACATGGTGGGTGGTGGAGCCAGGTGTGAGCACCGCCAGGGTTCACACCCCAACGACTCTCTGTGTCTCAGCTCCACAGGGATAATAGTATCTACTCATTAGGTTGTTTCAAAATTTAAACAATATCTACATGTAAAGAAAGAGCTTAGAGCAATGCACATCACTTAAAGGTTAGCTATCATTCCCAGGAACACTGGGGTCCTATAGACACCACATTAAGTGGATAAAGGAGGGAAGCAAATCTTCAAATAGTGAGGATGGGTAAAAACGCTTCTCATCTGCTCTCCAAGAGTACAACTGAACTGAAGTGAAATCTGTTTTTGAGGATAGGAGTTTATTATAAAAGGAACTCCTGGGACTTCCCTGGTGGTCCAGTGTTTAAGAATCCACTTTGCAATGCAGAGGAAGTAAGTTTGATCCCTGGTGGGGGAACTAAGATCCCACAGGCTGCACAGCCACTAAGCCCTCGAGCCACAAGAAATGAGCCCACGTGCCACAAACAGAGTCCAGTGTTGCAACTAAAGATCCCATGTGCTACAACTGAGACCCAACGCAGCCAAAATAAATATAGATAAATAGATAGATTACTTGAAAAAAGAAAGAAGTCCTGAGACTATACAGATTCAGTCTCTCTGCCAACCAAACAACCTTCCTATCTTCTGGCAAAGAAATTTAGAGATGGGAGCTGGTTTTATACAATCACCCTGACTTCTGTCCCCACCTTTCTGCTTCACCAGCAGAGAAATAAGCCCGTCATCCACGTAGATCTTGCTGCCCACGTCCACCACCTTGCAGATGTTCTTGTAGTCCAGCCACAGGATGTTCTCGTCACACTTTTCCATGTAGGCATTGTCCAGGGTGATCTTCAGCGTGGCTCCCTTCTTCAGCTCCACCTCAGCGGTGCCGCTCTGCAGCAGACAGGAAAGTAAGCCGCAAGGCCAAAGCTGGCCCGTCCTGGCAGGAGAAACGCTTTCTCCTCTAGGGGAACCAGGATTCAATTTCAGTTGGAAGTAACAATAAAGCCTTTCCTAACTTAGTATATTTCAAGGAAATAACCCAAGAATAACCTACAGTGTTTCAGTTATACTGAAGAGGAAGAGATAAGCTGCTTCCTAAAAGACTTAGAAGTAGGTTTTGAGTGTAAAAGAGGTTTCTTTCTGGTACTGTTTCTTAAGCAAAGCAGCTCAAAGGAAGACTTTCTACACTGATGGATAAAACTCTCATTTATAGACCTAACCTCTGAGAAATGTGGCTCCTGGGCTCTCTGGGTCTCTCCTGCTTCTCCCCAAGATACTCACGCCCTTGATGAGCCCGGTTCGGATCTCAGGTCCTTTAGTGTCCAGGGCCACCGCCACTGGCCGATAGAGAATGGGGTCTGAAGCAAAGCTTTCCGTGGCTTCACGTACATTCTTGATGGTCTCTGCATGGTACTGGGGGAAAAGAGGGGAGATGATAAGCTCCACATCTGTCACCCCACGCAACGGGATCTAGGATTAGCGCTGAAGCTGATCACCAGGATTCTAGACCTCTGCTTCCATCACCAAGCATCCTCTACCTGCTTACATCAACCTCCTCACCTCTACTCACTTCGTGTCAGCCCTGAACACCAAGTTGAGCTCCCTGTGCTATACAGCAGATTCCTGCCAGCTTTCCACCCACTTCTACCAATGCCATCACCCACTCTAAGGGCAAATGTTAGGAACTTTAGAATATTTACACCCATACTTTTAACAGTTTTTGGTGGCAACACATGTCAACATAAAAGAGGCTTGTTTCCTCCCCCTCCAGCCCCTAGGATTCAACAAATATCCTCAGCAAATAAAGCAGACAACTGGGGTAAAAGACCTTGTATCTGGATAATACTGCTCTGGCCACCAGAGTTAGAATGATAGATCTGATAATTCTGAGCTCTTCTCTATCGATTACAACCACAATTCAAACTCAGTTATTTACCTAAGCTGACGCAGCCCAAGTTAAATATGTTGCTCAAGTCATGCAGGCCTGGTTCTGACAATCACTTCCTCCAGTCTGATTAGAAAAGGAAATGGAACATGGAGAGATGGGAATACGCCTTTCTCTGAACTAACTGACCTTTGCTATTTCTCACGTGCGACAAATCCTGGCTTCAGTCTCACCTCGGAAGCCCTTTCTCTTTTCCATTAGCCATTACTGTTTGACGAAAAAAGGGACTCAGAGCCAAGACGGCAAAAGTTCCTAGTGCTATCAGTGTGACATTGCTGATAACACAGGCTCCCAACTCTGTGGGCCTCATCCTTCAACCACCACCATCCGGGCGAGTGGCACCTGAGAACACGACATGTCTTGCCCACAAGAGCTGCCAAAAGCAGGGGCTAGAGACACTGTGGCAAAGCTGTCAGAAGACCAGATGCAATAACAACAAAACCAAAAACAGAGATCAGTTAGTAGATGTTCCTCTGAGTGAAGGACAGAAAGCAAATCCAATGTTCTGCTTAGTAGAGTATTAAAAACGGTCACAAGTTGGAAAAGCACGTCTCAGCAGTTTGTCAAACTGTAACTGTTTACATTATACAACTAATATTTCAGATCAGTTTTTGATTCCAGGGGCAACATAATTTCATCCTGGTCAAAAACCTCAAATTAAACCCACGAGGGACTTCCCGGGTGGTCCAGCGGTTAAGACTCTGTGCCTCCAAGGCAGGGGCCCTGGGTTTGTTTGACCCCTGGTTGGGGAACTAAGATCCTGCCATGCAGTGTGGAAAAAGAAAACAAATTCCAACTCTGGGAATAAGAGTCAAAGCACAGATAATCACCAAATGCCTCTTGTAGTTTAAGAAACTAACCCCTCTGAGCCAGCCCCCTCCAACAGGTGCAGATACCATCCTCTCCCCCTGCCATTTCAGAGCTGTGTGTTATTTTAATGGATGGAAGAGGCCATAAAGCCTAGTTAAAGGTCAACTTCCTAAAAGCTATTTCTGCTCCCTCCCCTGCACATGGCAGACTCTGACACAAGTCAGCAGGAGGGATCAATTGTGAATGAACCTTCACTGGTGTCTCTAGCTCTCTCTCTGGGCTAAGCACAGGTTTGCAGGAATGCCTAGTGACTGCTGCAAAGGACTCTTCACCTTTGGGGAATTAAGAATGCCATCTGTGGGCTTCTTAACCTGCCCCAGGGTACTTGCTGAGCGTAGTTCCCCTGAACTTGGTCAGGTCCCCGTGACATTTGGAGGCTACAGGCTGTTTATGGAACATGGGTTAGGGAACCTACGAGAAACACTCTCATGTTTCCAGAAAGGAGGCGTACAGTTCTTGGACCGCACTTCCTGAGGCTTTATTTTTAGTTTACACTTATCACCAACTTCCAAATGCCAGAGGGCAACCCCTTACCCCTTGACCTTACAGGGCAGCTTTTTCTTTATTCTGAACAGGAAATACAGAGTCCAAGAGGAGCAAGAGTTTGCCTCCTCCATTAGTCTTCTAGCGATGCCAGTATGAAATCCCATGGCACTGCTCCTCAGGCAGCCCACACACTCCTCAAAACGAGCTTGTTCTGCTCTTGGGAACAGAAGCACAATGGAGCACTTCCCAATAGCTGCCACCTGGCCCCAGGGGTCAAGTCAGCTTTTTAATGTCCCAGAACTCCTGGGAAGGGACAGGCTGGGAACATAATGTTGATGGAGTGGGGTACTACACGCCAGGACCCAGTCCTTCACTTGCAAAAGTGGAAACCCTTCTCTGGGACCTGTCCCATTTACCATGGGTCTAAAATAAAAATAGGCCAGAATAACCTGCAGGGTGACTTACTGGTTCATCATTGCAATTATGAGCTGTTATGGAAACCCTGGTGCAGAAAGAAGTGTCAAGCCCCACGGCTTAAGAGGGGGTTCCAGGAAAACCCTTCCATGCTTTCCTTATCAAAGCCTAAGGGAACACAGGTGTTAGGGAGAACCATGGCCGATGACAAAGCAGGTCATCTTTGCTTAAGGAGACTTGGCCACTTGAGATGTCAGGGGTTGGGGGGGAAGAACAGTAGGGATGGGCTGGTGAAGACAACCTTCCCATTGATCCCCACTTTTTCTTGCCTGGTCCACTGTGGCTAAATAAACATGGCATGCCGACCCTGTTTCCTACAAGGTGCCCCAGGGGCCACACCATCAAGGCTCACCTCGTGGGTTCCATGAGAGAAGTTCAATCGAGCCACATTCATTCCAGACTTAATCATCTCCTTCAATGTCTCCACTGCTCGTGAAGCTGGGCCTAGTTCAGAAAAAAAACAAAAAAAAAGTTTGAAAGTCATTAAGTGTTCATTATCCAAAAGAGGATTAACACTTCAAGTGTGCTTCAGTAAAGAACTTTTAATAACCAAGGTAAAATGTAGCCAGCCGTCTATGTTTTCCCTGAAGCCCAGTCAGATGTCCAACTATAGCGTTTTGGTTGAACAGAGCCAAGTCCACAAGATCTTTCCTAGGCTCTGAGATGCTCAGAACCAGAGGAAAATACCCTCTAAATTTTACCCTTAGAAGAACACATAAAGCATATGAATTCCTTCCTACAAATTCCTATGAGCTCAGTTTGAAGAAGGAAATGGCAACCCACTCCAGTATTCTTGTTTGACAAATCCCATGGACAGAGGAGCCTGGTGGGCTACAGTCCATGGGTCACAAAGAGTTGGACAGGTCTGAGCGACCAAGTCCATGACTTCATTTCCCCTGAGAATCTCTCTGTGGCATCTTGCTCAGAACCCAGGTTTGCTACATTTAGTCTTTTGGGGGGAGAAAAGCTCACTGTCTCAGGAAGCCCTTGTTTCAGGGGGAGTGAGCACCCGCACTCACCAATGGTACAGATGATGCCGGTGTTTCGGGCCGTGATGGGCGGTGAGTCAATGTCCAGGCGGCACATGTGCTCCAGGAATGTGTCGGCCATGGCTGCGTGCAGCTGCTGAGTCTGAATGAAGGCCGTCCCGGCGTCGCTGTGGTGCTTCGACATGGCTTCTGATGGCTTGGGTCCAGAGGAACTGGAGAGAGTGTGATCTGTCTGAGTGACTAATATATATCTTGGCACAGAAGCTGCTTCCTGCTCACACATTAACTCAACAAGCATGCTCTGTGCACAAGCCACAGGCAGCCCCGCCACGCTCTGGCTACGTGGGTGCTCAAGTCGGGCCATGGGCTCACATTATCATGAGCAAGTAGGAAAGACCCCAAAGAATAAGTCAAAACCACATTCCCAGTGTATGTACTTCCCAGGCACATGTTAAGCACACACCTCCCTCACACTGGGATAATGTCTATCTTGACAACTTCCCTACTAATCCTGTAAATGGAACCATTTATATGCACTGCATACTTCCTCAAAAAGAGCCAATCTTCCAGGGATACAGACAACTCACCCCTAGCTTAGTACTGTGGTCAATCTAGATCTTTTTGTGAAAAGCTGTCTCAAAGCTATAAACATCTGCTATGGGGTGTGGCACCCATACTCTCTCTTAACAGTCCCCACCCAAACCCAAAGTGACCTTCCTGGTCGTGGAGACAACCACTATTCAGGTAGCCTCCTAGTCCTGGAGTCCTAGATTTCACTAACCCACAGGGACACATTAAGTCCATTCCTCAGTTCACCCTAGGCTGGACAGTATGCCCCCACCTACTGAGAGGCAAAAAAAACCCCAATCCCTGGACAGGTAAGTCCAACCAGAACCAAGAATGCAAAGTATTTTTTCCCCAGGAATCTGTACTTAAAAACTACAGCTGGTACTTTCAGTCAGAAGGACTTAAGCACATTCAAAAGCAATTTGCGTCAAACCAAGGATAACCACAATGGTCCTAGCCTGGCTCTAAAATTATTGCCCTATGAAGAAATTAACCCTGCTTGTCAAATCCTTTCCAGGCTGATCTTCTTACCCGCCACCCGTTCCCTTTCTAAGTCTGGAAAGCACACCACTCACAGTAACAAAGACCATCTGTTCCAGGTAATTAATCAGCCCAGGTCACAATGGCTCAGACCTTTGTTTTTCTTTATTGCTGACTTTACAACTAAACTCAGTCAGTTAGCTAGCTGATTACAGACGAGACTTGAGAAGCTTCCAGGCAGTGTCTGAAGACTCATCACGTGAGCCAGAAGCTTGCAGTCCTCATCAGAATGCCATTCCTTTTCGCAGGTTTTCAGACCAAGGGCTGCTCCTTCTCAAGTCCTTGTGCCTAAATGCTGCAGCCGAGGCACAAGAACAAGGCTTTCTTTTGCCCTGTCCCACCTCCAAAATCTCAGGGCTCCAAACCAAGGCACCCCATACATGCAACCCTTACTCTTTCTCCTCTTCCATCCTTGACTGTGTGGCCTCTGGGTGGCTGGAGCACAGCATGCATCTAAACCCATCTGACACTTTCAAATAGTCTGGTAAACATCAAGAAGCTCTGTGACCAGTTATAAGTGAAGCTCCTACAAGTTGTTGAAAACCGATAGCTATAGATTCCCAACTACACCTTTAAAAACAAGAAACTAAGACACCAGCCAACTACTCCACATGGCATATACACTGTTCCTTTCGATATATATCTCCTAACTCCCCACAACATAACCAGGTATCAAGATGGAAACAACATTCTCTCCTCCATGACCCAGTGGTTTTGATCTCTTAGCACCACGACCTTAGAGGTAGTCCGGTGTTTGCTGAATGATGTTTCAGAGCACTTATTAATGCCTCTGTGTCAAATCGAAGTTATAGCTATGCCCCTCCCCCACCAAATCTGAGAAGTTCTGAATCACTGACAGGATGGCCTGGGCAGCCAAGGTCCCTTTCCATGCACTCAGGGTGGAAGCTGGGCTTACACAGTAGCACCCACTATTACTGTGGTGTGTAGGTGCGTCTGGCTGTAAAGAGAACCCCACTGAAGAGATGGTTCCCTTGGTGGCACACCAAGGCCACTGGAACACACAGGTCTCACTGTGGCCTCCAGGCAAATGGAGTCATCCAGTGTGACCTCAATGAGTGGGTTAAAGTAACTCTTCTTAAAAATCATCAGTTGGGGACCTCACTGGCAGTCCAGTGGTTAAGACTCCACACTTCCATTGCAAGGACCATGAGTCTGGTCCTCAGCTGGGAAAATAAGACCCCACTGCTGCATAGTGTGCCCCCCCCCCCAAAAGGCATTAGTTGGATCGGCTCTAGACCTGAGACAACAGGGTCTCCTTACAAAGACCCCCGACTGGGGCCACTGATTATTGTGTCATACCTTGTGTTCTCTGGGCTTGGGCTTCCGGTGACATAATGCTCTTTTTTTGACTCAGGGCGGCTCCTTGGCCCCACTTGCAAAGACTGCTCGGAGCTGAAAAAGGTTTGCCCTGCAGAGCTGTACAAGGATTAAGGTAAAAGCTGAGTGCAACTAAAGCTCTTTGGGGTAATGGAGAAATCACCTTAATAACCAGGCATCCAGGCAGTGGTAGTTCTAGAGATTTGGTTATGTTATAAATTAATACGCAGAAGTCACCCAAGAAAATTCTCCGGTAAGAGAGCTGTCAGTGGCTCCTTTGCAATGCTTTATGCCCTCCCCTATCACATCTCTTTAAACCTTGGTTTACTAACATTTCACTATTGCCCCCCACTTTTCTTTGGGAGGGGAGGCACTAAATCAAACATACATAACTGGACCGGAAGGATACCCACCAAAATATTCTCAGCATATTATCTGGGTGGTAGGATTATAGCAAATTTCTTTCTTCTCTTTACTAAAAAGTTTACGGATAACTACTTTCATAAGAAAAATTCTAAATGTACCTCTTTCAAAAATGACACCTTTATAAGCGTCCTGGTAAAAATATTGGAATTAAAACAAAAGTGAAGGTCCTGTTGCCATTTTTCAACTGCCACTCTATGTACACTTCAGGAATATTCTAAACATGGCAGAGGTGGAATAATGCATCTTGGGCCCTAGATCACAAACTCACAGCAGGACAGTTTCACTAAGAAGATCAACCTTAGGAATTCTCTGGTGCTTCAGTGGTTAGGACTCAGCGCTTTCACTCCCTGGGCCCAGGTTCAATCCCTGGCGGGCGAACTAAGATCCTGCAAGACACATGGCAGAGTGAGGTAAAAAGAAACCTGAGTCACTCTAATACGGTAGCTACCAAAGGCTGGTCCGTGAGGGCAGAACTTTCAAAGACGTTATTTGCCTTCTTTAATGTGCTGGTGTTTGTACTGATGGTGCAGAAGCAATAGGCAGGTAAAACCTTGATTCGTCCAGAACCTCCAAGTCGGGGGGAGGAAAGCTAATATGGTCCACAGGACAACTCTGTGCCCCAAATCTGAGTTACGTGCCCAAATCCAACAAACTTCTCTTCCTGTTTAGTCTGCCCTCAAGCATCAGAGCAAAATCTTTGTGACCAGGATATTCTAGTACAGAAGGGCTGCCTCAAGAACAGGAGATGTTATCAGCAGATACAATTAATATACTGGGCTCAACCACTAACCCTATTTCGTCATCTCAGATTAAACCTGAGGTCTACAAGCTCTGATCTTTTGCTCACCCAGGCTACTAAGTACAAAAATAACAAGTGAAATTTTACTTGCCATTTGAGTGTGTGTACCCACCAGCAATCCAAAAAAGCTGGCTTGTCAGCAAGTCTGTCCAGATTCCTATGAGATCTCACCATGTCCTTAAAGTCCACTACCAAACTAGAGACCTTGTCACCTGCCCAGGTCCCTAGCTGGGTTTCCATTCCCTCAAGCGTTGCCCCGAAGCCTCCCATGAGCCTCTTCTCCGGAACACAAGCTGCCCATCCCCACCTGAAACACCCCCTAGAATCTCCCCCAGCCTCTGGGCAGAGCTCCCCCGCCCTCAGGCTGGCCGTCTGGACAGTGCCTGCCAGCACACACTGCCCAGTTCATGCC
>SJYQ01048535.1:0-22844 GCA_006410935.1 Redunca redunca
CCACCCCCACCCCACTGCCACGCTGCACCACGGCTGCTTGTGGAATCTTAGTTCCTCAACCAGGGATGGAACCCACACCCTCAGCAGTGAAAGTGCAGAGTCCTAACCACTGAACTGCCAAGGAATTTCCCTCTCTCTACCCTTCACTACCCCAGGAATGGGAGAATATCTGACCCCAAAGAGAACTGGATATCATATAAATGCAAAGGTCCCACCCAGGACAGCACGATTACCCATCCGTGCTGACCTGGGGTTGATACAAGTAGGGCTGGAGAGAGAAGAGTTCAGGATGTAGAAATGGCAGATCACTTGGCAGGTAGAAACTTTCATCTGTCTCCCCCGACTGTAACCTAGTAACCCAACCTCTAGCTGCCTCTACCTGTTCCTCCCACCACCCCCAGTGCCAGGCTCCATGTCACCTCTGAGCTTCTCACATTTCTATTCCCTTTGCCTGGAACTACCTCCTTCCCAGACACCCACTCCCCTTCTAGAATGCTGTCCGAGTGCCTTCTCTATGTTCTCGTGAGCTGGGGAATGTCTTGTCTTGCAGTTCACCTACCAGATGGGAAAATCTGACTGAACTGTGTCCACAAGCCCTGCTGATGAATACAGCCTTAGCGCTCTACCTCTGCAGCCCCCTAGCTTCCAGTAAAGAGCTTGGAGAGTGGTGGGCATTTGCAGGTGTTCAGTGAGCCATTCCTGAGGTTTCTGGGTTATCTGGTGCCTGTGGCCCTTTCTCTTTGATTTCCTGTACATACATTATCCTTTGACGTTTGTTCTTAGGGTAAAGGAAAGAGTCAAATGGTTTCACTCCTAAGAAATGCTGCCCTGGGACCCAGCATCCTAAGGGTGTGCCTGAATACCTCAGGGCAGGTCTGCTTTCTAACCCCAGTTCCCCCACCATCAAGAAAGTCTGAGCAACAAGAAGGCAGGTAGAGAGTGACACTGAAGCCCAAAGGCTGGTGTATATCTGAGGTGTATTTTCTTGGCACAGGAGAGTTAAGCTGCACTTAAGCGCAAGAGGTTTCAGGAAGGAAAGGGGGGCAGGCTGCTGGCATTTATAAAGTACCTACTCCTTTCTACCCCAAGCAGGTAAATGCCTTCTCCTGAATAATTCTTGCTATCCTGGTAATAAATTAGAAAACAGGCTCTGGAGAACTAGGGGAACTTGCCTAGCTACTGCTGGATGGCATGGATGGTGGGGAAAGCATGAAACAGCCCTGTTGTGAGCTTATCTGCTGCTGCTGCTAAGTCCATTCAGTCGTGTCCAACTCTATGTGACCCCATAGACAGCAGCCCACCAGGCTCCTCCGCCCATGGGATTTTCCAGGCAAGAGTACTGGAGTGGGGTGCCATTGCCTCCTTTGTTGTGAGCTTATCAGTTCATCTCTAATATGGGGATACTAGTGCACCACTCCAGAGATGTGTTATATGAGAGTTCATGGTAAGCTCTTGGATACTGTAATTATTGCCTGTGGCCCTACTTCTAGTTGGAAGGTCAAGGTCAGAGTGGTAACAGATCAAGATTAGAGATTGGGTCATTTTAGCCCAAAGTTCCTGAGCTGTCTCCTCTCCTCTTGCCCTCCTTACTCCAGGCCACATATTTACAAAATTCCCAGGTTCAAATCCAAAGCAAACAGTATTTCCAAAACAGCTGTGCCAGACTCAAATCTGGGTTTGAGTCCAGGTGACTGTGGCAACCTGTGTGACCACGGGCAGGTAGTTTAATCTCTCTCAGGATTTGTTTTTTCATAAAACTAGAGATGCCTTTCAGGCTCTCATAAGTTACCCAGGTTTTTGTATGTATTTACTGAGATCCTGGCTCTCAGAATTCTTAGATGTCCTCAAAGCTCTAGGGCAGTGGCTTTCCTGGTGGTGCAGTGGCTAAGACTCTGTGTTCCCAAAGCAGGGGGCCTGGGTTCAATGCCTGCTCAGAGAACTAGATCACATATGTGGCAACCAAGAATTTGCATGCCACAACTAAAGATCCTGCATGCCACAAATAAGACCTGGCACAGCCAAATAAATATAAATACATCAATATTTTTAAAAAGAAGATCTAGGGCCACAGAAGGGTTGATTATAAAATCAGCAAAGGAATAAAACCATGAACTTCACTTCAGTCTTCCCAAAAGGCAGTGTCTCCCCATCAATGCCCCTTCCCCAAAGATATTATTTCCTCTGTCTCCACATGGCTGAAAATTAGGGGAAGACCCTCTGGTCAGAAATGGTGTCTTTTTGCATCTTTGAATCCTCTGTGCCTGGCTCAAGTTCAGTAAATAATACTGAATGAATGAAAGGCTTGGGTTTCCATGGGAAGAGCTCTGAGAGAAGTATTTTTATACTCACATGTCAATGACTGCATTTCCTTTCTCCCAAGTGGGAGAAAGAATGGGATACCAGGAACCTAAAATGGAAGCAGATTTAAAACCAATGATCAGAAACCCAAAAAAGTGTGTCTGGCAGGCCAGAGGTTTCTGGCCTGGACTCTGGGGGCTCCCAACTTATACCTCCCTCTCAGCATTCAAAACACCTGCCCCACTGCCACTTCCTACCCCACCACTGGGCCACTGGCCTTTCAGATGGGGAAACTGAGGTTCAGCAGCTGAAATCAACTCACTTGAGGTCACAGACAAAGTCCTGAGTTCATTTCACATGTTCTATTGAATTTTACAAACAGGTGGCTTGAAAATTTTCTAAGAAAAAATAAAACTAATCAAAGATCTTTTTGAACCGAGTCCTCAAAGGATCTTTTATTCCCCAGAAGGTCTATGTGTTTTTTTTGTTTTTTTTTTTAATGAATTTTAAGTTCTGGCAACGATTAAATGGTACTTGCTAAACTTTTACTGGTTTTGAGTCCTTCCCAGGGAGCCAAAGGTCATCGAGAATGGCTCTCTGGTCTGTTTCCCTGCCTGAGTTGTTGGCCTCCCAGAGCCTGGGAGAGGAGACAGCCCCTCAGACCAGAGATACTGCACAGTTGCCAGGCATTCTCGGTAAGCTGGCCCCACTGGGCAGAGCTTCCAAGAAAGACCCAGGGGCTGAAAGTAGGAATGCTTGTACTTAACCAGGGTCCAGTGGGGCAAATGGCAATGTTTTGGTGATCAGGGCTCTGTATGGAGTGGGGTAGAGCAGGAATAACGAGAGAAGATGGACTGGTTGTACCCTCACCACTGAAGGTGGCAGCCAGGTTGTGTGGTCTCCATCTTGGCAGTCTCCTTTGCCTTCCAAAAAGCTAATTGCTCTAAAGAAGGCACGGTGCAGGTGCGGTCACTCTGTTTAAGGCCTTAGGGGTTTAAGAAGGGAGCTTGGGGTGACGGCAAGGCCTAACCCACAAGAGTGCTTCCTCCAAGGTGGGCATTAGGACATGTAGATCACAGACTCGGTGTTAGAAGGGGCCCAAGAGGTCAATCCAAGCCAGTGGACCTCACACTTAGTTGCAGACCAGAATCACCTTTTGAAAAAGAAAGATTCCTAGGGACCATCTGAAAACAACTACATCCACATCTCTGGAGGCATACCTTGGGAATCTCCTTGGACCCCAACAGCTAGAACCCCAGTACCAGAATCCAACCCCCTGCATCAGACACAGAAGCCAGTCCAGCCTCTGCCTGAATTTGGGGAGAGGCGACTCCACCCCTGCCGCAGCTGCTCATTCCACTGCTGCAACTCCAGCTCTACTTGTAGCTGTATTTGTATCAGGTAATGATTAGTGATAATTAGCATTTGTTCAATACTTAGTCAATGACCTCTTAGCACAGAGGCTAAGTTTCTATATTCTAGGCTGAGACAGGCCTGGATTTAAACCTGCTTCACCTTGTTTTTGTAAATTTGGGTAAAATGACTAAGGACTCTGAGGCTCAATTTCCTTATCTGTGAAATGGGGATACCTTTTGCGGAATCACACAACAGTGTTTAACACAGTGCTTGGCATATGTCCTATCAGTTGAATGTTTAAATTGTTGGGGGCTTCTCTGGTGGCTCAGTGGTGAAGAATCAGCCTGCCAGTGCAGCAGACAGAGGTTCGATCCCTGGTCTGGGAAGATCCCACATGCTGCAGCCGCTGAAGCCTGTTTGCTCTAAAACCTGTGCTCCACAACAAGAGAAGCCACTGCAATGAGCAGCCCGAGCCCCACAGCTAGAATGTGGCCCCTGCTTGCTGCAAATAGAGATAAAGCCTGAGGAGCAACAAAGACCCAGCACAGCCATAAATAAATAAAGTTTAAGTTGTTGGAATTCCCTGGTGGTCCAGTGGTTAGGACTCCATGCTACCAGTTCAAGGGGTCCAGGTTTGACCCCTGGCGATGACACCCCACTCCAGTACTCTTGCCTGGGAAATCCCATGGACAGAGGAGCCTCATAGGCTACAGTTCATGGGGTCGCGCAGAGTCGGACATGACTGACGCGACTTAGCAGAGGGAACTAAGATCCCACATGCCACGTGGTATGACCAAAAAAAAAGTTTAAGTTGTTCTTCCATTTAAACCCAAATCAGTGCCCCCTGTGTCTCCACCCAGCTCCTCCTAGCATTTGGCCCTAGGCTCCAAAGCTCCATAGAGCAAGCCATGCTCCCTGCCCTGTCCTTACAGACAGCAGGCCCCTTTCCCAGCATCTGATTCTGGTTCCTGTACCCTCACACCCTGGCTAGCCCCTTTTCTGGACTGTGTGGCTTTAGGGGTGGTGAAATATAATGGAACAAGGGCTCTCCTGAGCAAGTCCAGGCCTCCAGGAGTACCTTGAGCATGTGGGGAACCAGAGAAATTTATGTGAAAAAGACTACAGACCACACCCTACTAGTATAAAGCTGCCAACCTAGGCTGCCAACCATATGCCAGGCACAGGGCTGAGCATAATACACTCCTGAGTTCATTCACCTCTCATAGCTGGCTGAGGAGATGACTTTTCTTTATTTTACCTTTGAGATGCAGAGAGATTAACCTGTACAACAATGCACAGCTGTACCTGACCGGACTGGGGTGTGGACCCAGAACTCCCTATATTCAACTCCTAGAACTAGAATGGAACAAAGGAATTGAACCTGAATTGAGGGCCAAGTCCAAAATGCAGTGTTCTTCGAGGAGTTATCTAGATGGATATTTGCTAATTTCTTATCTAACCATAAACCCTGACATTTATTGTATACTTTTTTACTTTTCCATGAATGTCCACCTTCATTTTTTTTTCTTTTTCTTGGGAAGAGATGATATTTACACATGATATTCCTAGTTTAAAATTCACAAGGTGCAAAATAATTTTTTATACTCAAAGTAACTCCTTTTTTATTAGAGTATAGTTGATTTACAATGTTGTGTTAGTTTCTGATGTACAGCAAAGTGAGTCAGTTATACATACCATATACCACTCTCCTATTTTTTTCTTTTTTTTTTTTGACCATGCTGAGTGGCATGCAGGATCTTAGTTTCCCAAATAGGGATCAAACCTGTGCCCCTTGCAGTGGAAGCACCAAGTCCTTACCACTGAACCACCAGGAAGGTCCCCTAGCCACTCTTTTTCAGATTCTATTCCCAGATAGGTCATTACAGAGTATTGAATAGAATTCCCTATGCTATTCAGCATGTTCTTATTATCTATTCTATATATAGGCTTCCCCCCGTGGCTCGGCAGTCAAGAATCTGCCTGCAATGCAGGAGACAAGAGTTCGATCCCTGAGTTGGGAAGATCCCGTGGAGCAGGAAGTGGCAACCCACTCCAGTGTTCTTGCCTGGGAAATCCCATGGACAGAGGAGCCTGGTGGGCTAAAGTCCATGGGGTAGCAAAAGAATCAGACGTGGCTTAGTGACCAAACAACAACTATATATAGTAGTGTGTGTATGTCAGTCCCAATCTACCAATTTCTCCCTCCCTCCAGTGCGAAAAGAACAATGAAAACAATTTGCAGTTCTTAAAAAAGTTAAGCATGGGACTTCCCTGGTGGTCCAGTGGTTAAGAATCCACCTGACAATGCAGGGGACACAGGTTCAGGAAAACTTGTACAGCAACAGAGACCCAGCACCGCCAAAAAGAAATAAAAATTAGATAAATAAAATGTAAAGTTTTTTTAAAAATTAAGCATGGAACTACCATATGACCCAGCAATTCCACACCTGGATGTGTACCCAAAAAGAGCTGAAAACAAGAATTCACACAAAAACCTATATATGACTGTTCATAACAGCACTATTCGAATGAGCCAAAAATGGGAACCTGAATGTCCATCCACAGATGAGTGGATAAATAAAAAGTGCTACATCCATAGGATGGAATATAAAAATCCACAGACAGTAGGGACATGGATAAACCGCAAAAAACACGTGAAGTGAAAAAAGCCAGACATAAACGCTCACATATTATTTGATTCCCATCTTTATGAAATACCCAGAATAGGCAAATCCTTGGAGACAGAAAGCAGGCTTGTGGCTACCAGGAAAGGAGATGGAAAGTGACTGCTACTGGGTACAGGGGTTTCTTTCTGGGGTGATGAAAATGTTGTGGAACTAGATCCAGGTGATGGTTGAACAACAGTGGAAATGTACTGAATTGTATACTTTTAAATGCTTAAAATGATTCATGTTATGTGAATTTTACCTCAATTTTATAAACAGAATATTGAACATTAACCCCTAACCCCGTGCCTTAGCAACTGGTACAAGTTCCAGAGATGTCCTGAGCATTTATAAACATGTGTGTGTTTAGTTTTTCATATAAATGGTAGCACCCTGTATATATTGTCTTGTACGTTGTTTCTTTCACTTGGCAGAGATCTTGGAGGTTATTCAACGTCAGCACTTCGCAGACTTTCTGTGTTGTATTTAACGTCCCTGTACTGTTCCATGTTGTAGATGTGCCCTGATATGTCAAGCCTGTCCGCTTCTGGTGGACGTTGATTAGTCTTTAAATTTATCTTCGGCCGCGCTGGGTCTTCGTTGCTGCATGCAGACGTTCTCTAGTGTGGCGAGCGGGGCTACTCTAGTGGTGCGCAGGCTTCCTTCTCACTGTGGCGGCTTCTCTCGTTGCAGAGCGCAGGCTCTAGGGCACATGGGCGGCATTAGTTGCGTGTCGCAGGCTCTAGAGCGCAGGCTCAGCAGTTGCGGCACGTGGGCTTAGGTGCAGCGCAGCACATGGGGTCTTAGTTTCCCGACCAGGGATCAGACCTGTACCCGCTGCCTTGGCAGTGGATTCTTAACCACTGGACCACCAAGGAAATCCCGATGGACATTTAGATTGTTTCCAGTCTTTCGCTGTTTTAAACAAGGTGGCTGTGAATTGCCTTGTACATGAGTCATTTCACACATGCCTGTATCTGTGGAGAAATTCCTACAAGTAGAATTGCTGGGTCAAAGACCATGTACATTTTGATTGTTCCTTGCATACTTGTTACACGAATTTCTGACGACTCTGAAGCTTACTGGTTAAAACATGAAAGAAGCCCTCTTCTTAACTGCAAACCCATGCCTCTGGTGGAGCTGCTCCTTCTTTGTCTGCCTCCCTTTTGCAGGTACTTCCTCCCTGGCCCTGGGGTGCAGCTCTCAGAGCCACCCCTGCTTGCCTGATCCTGGGTCTCCCCTCCTCCTCCTGCTCTGCCTCTTCCTTCTCTCATCCCTTAGTAGAGACTTCCCCACCAGTGCCCAGAGCCCAGGCTGGGATTGAGGCTCATAGTTAAATATAACCTGTGAAAGTGAAAAGTGTTAGTCTCTCAGCTGTGTCTGACTCTTTGTGACCCTGTGGACTGTAGCCTGCGAGGCTCCTCTGTCCATGGGATTCTCCAGGCAAGAATACTAGAGTGGGTTGCCATTTTCTTCTCCAGGGAATCTGCCTGACCCAGAGACCAAACCCAGGTCTCCTGGATGGCAGGCAGATTCTTTACCATCTGACCCACCAGCGAAGCCCCCAATATAACCTATTCCCCCCCCAAACCTACCAATGGCAGGCCCCTGGCAAATGCTTTCAAATCATGGAATGATCAGACCAAAAGGTTAGGGCCTTCTCATCCAACCCTCACATTCTGCCTTACATAGTTTTGCACAGGAGGCAACTGAAAAAAGTATTTCACATGGTGGCAAGAGCCCTGTAAGGATAAACAGTGACTTGGGTCCAAGATTTCTTTTTCAATATTTATTTACTTGGCTGCATTAGTTCTTGGTTGCTACACACATGATCTTCCTTGCGGCCCGTGGACTCTCTAGTTGTGGTTTTCAGGCTTCGGAGCATGTAGGCTCAGTAGTTGTGGGCCAGGGGCTTAGTTGTTCTTCTGCATGTGGGATCTTCCTAGACCAGGGATCGAACCCTTGTCCCTTGCATTGCAAGGCAGATTCCTAACCACTGGACCACCAGGGAAGCCCTGGGTCCAGGAGTCTCGATTGGGTGGTGATATCTGAGTTGGGACCTGAATTATAGGAAAGGGCCAGGTAAACCATCACAAGGTCCTAAGGTAGAAAGAAGATTTGTGTATTTGACAGACAAGAAGAAGGCCAGTGTGACTGGAGCAAATGAAGTGGCACAGGTGCCCAGGGCTAATCACTTAGGGCCCTAGAGACAGAGTGAAGTCATTCTGCAATGCCATAAGGTCAGCTGGTAAGAGTGGTGAAGAATCTGCCTGCAACACAGGGGACCCAGGTTTGATTCCTGGGTCAGGAAGATCCACTGGAGAAGGAAATGGCAACCCACTTCACTGTTCTTGCCTGGAGAACCCCATGGACAGAGGAGCCTGGTGGGCTACAGTCCATGGAGTCCCAAAGAGTTGGGCATGATTGAGCAACTGAGCACACAGTTGTTAAGAGCCTTAAGTATATTAACACTTTTATAATGAGAGGCCCAACAAATCATTGTTTTTTGTCTCATTTGAGTCTTGGATGCCCTTTAAGTCTCAGCTGGTATCTCTGGATGTTTGCTCCAGAAATTTACACACACTCAGACACAGAGTTGTACACACAGTGGGTGATTAAGGACCTCTGAGACCTTTTGGGGCCTCTGGATGGATAATTCCTAAGGCCTCTTCTGCCTCAGATAGTGACCAGCTGGGGGAAGGTCAGGAGGAGGGCTCTGAGAGGTAGAGTGGGGACCAGGGACTTCTGGGGGTGGATAGCACAGTCTGGGACAGTGCTGACGAGAGGCCACACAGTCTCTCTGCGGTGTCTGTAGTGTGAGCTCTAGATGGTTGTCTACCTGCCACCACCACACCCCTCCACCCAAATGTGGCCCACTTGGCCCCTGGATGAGTTCCTTCCCAAAGTCAATGGCAAGAAAAGCCTAGCTTGGGGCAGGACCTTGGAGGAGACCCCCTAAGTCCAACTCCTGGTGGCAGTGGTGGGTCGAGCACAACTCTGTGCCTCCAGTGTAAAACAAAGACATTGGATTAGCCTCATTCTTTCCAGCTGTAGACATTTCTGAGCACCTGCTGCGTACCAAAGACCACATTGGAAAGTTGTGAACCACTATGTTGTACACCTGGAAATTATATATTATACATCAACTAAACTTCAAAAAAAAACAGTGCATTGGACCCCACCAGTGATGAAACAGCCTCAAGTACAAAGAACTATTCTTGCTCCCCTTTGTGGGAGTAAGGGGCCACTTGCAGCCTTCAGCCGGGTCAGCTGGGAAGGCCTCTGGACTCCCTGGATGCCCAGCACTGCAGTGGACCCTGACAATGGGTAGTTGTGGGCATTCCTGGCAGAGCGCTAGGCTTCTCTGTCCATGGGATTCTCCAGGCAAGAACAGTGAAGTGGGTTGCCGTTTCCTTCTCCAGTAGATCTTCCTGATCCAGGGACTGAATCTGGGTCTCCTGCATTGCAGGCAGATTCTTTACCACTCTTGACCACATAAGCTGACCTTATGGCATTTCAGAATGACTTCACTCTGTCTCCAGGGTCCTAAGTGATTAGCCCTGGGCACCTCATGTGCTCCAGTCACACTGGCCTTCACTGGCAGATTCTTTACCATCTGAACCAACAGGGAACTCAGCATGTGCAGGGTCTGGAGTGTCAGGTGAACAGAGAAGACCTCTCAGGAGCAAAGAAAGGTGAATTGGGTCCACAAGTGGTTGAGGCCCTGCCTGGTGGAGCTAGACCAAGGGCCTTCAGGAGGCGACGCCAGCAGGGCTTTAGGGGTGGAGAAAGGACCAAGTACTGGGCCTCCCTGGGCTTTGTGGGAGGGAGATGGTGGGGGACAATGACACAGGGGGCCTGGGCAGAGAACACCGGTGGCAGGACACAGAAGAAAGTCAGATGTGCTAGGATATTTGTCTCTCAGGCAGTTGGAAATGGGAGGCTGGAGCAGGTAAGAGATTAGGGAAAAGACTGCCCACAGTGACTCCCCTTCTCAGAGGGGAGATGTCAGTAGGTGATTTCAAAAGTGAGTGTGGGAGTCTCCATTGCTCCCCTCCCACCCCAGACTGTCTCTGGGAGCGTCACAAAGTGCATTAGCATGTGAAAGACTCAGAAAGCAGCCAGTTTAGCTCCATTCTACCCTCTTTCCCTGTCGGTAAAGAACCTGCCTGCATTGTAACAGACCAGGGTTTGATCCCTGGGTTGAGAAGATCACCTGGAGAGGAAATGGCAACCCACTCCAGTATTCTTGCCTAGGAAATACCATGCATGTAGGAGGCTGGTGGGCTACAGTCCATAGGGTCGCCAAGAGTCAGACACGACCGAAGTGACTTAGCACAGCACACACACCCACTGTGTGGGGGTCTGGGGGCTCACTGAGGCTCACACATAGACTTCCTGGAAGAACATCCCAGACAAATACATAAACTTAAGCAGGCATCAAAAAGATTTAACCATCTGTCAAGGAGAAGGCAATGGCAACCCACTCCAGTACTCTTGCCTGGAAAATCCCATGGACAGAGGAGCCTGGTAGGCTACAGTCCCTGGGGTCTCGAAGAGTCAGACACGACTGAGTGACTTCACTTTCATGCATTGGAGAAGGAAATGGCAACCCACTCCAGTGTTCTTGCTGGAGAATCCCAGGGACGGGGGAGCCTGGTGGGCTGCCGTCTACGGGGTCGCACAGAGTTGGACACGACTGAAGTGACTTAGCAGACTTAGCAGCAGCAGCAAAGTTAAGTGATTATGTATTTATGTGTCTGTTTGTTTATCAGTGTTTTGAAGTTAATTAGTTTCAGTTCAGGGCTAGATGGAGTAAATGTGGTTGGCCTGAGCCTGTCCATCTCTACCAGAACCATCTCCCTTTACAACATACAACATTTTAGTTCATGAGGTTGGAATGACTGTCTATCTTCCAGATGAGGAAGCTACAGTTCAAAGAGGCTCAGAAGCTGTCCCAAGATCATGGAGCAAGAAAGTAGGCTGGGCTGGAACCCATGAGTCTCTCACCTCAGATTCCTTGCTCTTCACCTTCAGGCCTTACAAACCTGGCAATTAAACTTAACTCTTGAAAACTTCCCTGGTGGTCCAGTGGTTAAGAATCCACCTTGTAATGCAGGGGAGAAAAAGTGAAAGTGTTAGTTGTTCAGTTGTGTTGGGCTTTTTGCAGCCCCGTGGATTGGAGCCTGGAATTAAAGGGTTGGACAGGACTGAGCATGCTTGTAAAGTGTGCAATTTGATAAGCTTTGCCATAGGTATACATCTGTGAAACCATTATCACATTCAAGAAAATGAACAAATATCACCCACAGGTTTCCTCCCTCCACCTCTTCTTAAGCCTTTCAGCTCCTCCCAGACACACACCCTAGGGAACCACTGAAAGGCTTTCAGTCACTATGGATTAGTTTGCATTTTCCAGAATCTTATGTAATGCAGGCATACAATGTATACACTTTTGTCTTCTTTCAGTCAGCATAATTACTTTGAGATTCATCCATATTGTTGTATAACTTATAATAAATTCACTTTTGTTGCTGAGTAGTAATCAATTACATGGCTGTACAACAGTCTGTTTACCATTCACCTCTTGCTGAACATTTGCCTTGTTTGCATGTTTTGGCTGTTAACAAATAAAGCTGTTATGGGGGCTTTCCTAGTGGCTCAGTGGTAAAGAATCTGCCTGCCGATGCAGGAGACATGGGTTCAGCCCATGATCCAGGAAGACCCCACATGCCACCCGTGTACCACAACTATTGAGCCTGTGCTCTAGAGCCTGGGAGCCCCAGCTACTGAGCCCATGTGCCCTAGAGCTCATGCTCCGAAACAAAATCCCACGCAATAAGAAGCCCGAGTACTGCAGCTAGAGAGTAGCCCCTGCTCGCCGCAACTAGAGAAAAGCCCGAGTGGCAACGAAGACCCAGCGGAGCCAAAAATAAATAAATAAGAGAGTTACAAAAAATATTTTTTAAAAAGCTGCTTTGAACTTTCAGATATGTCTCCATATGACTATGTGCTTTGATGTCTTTTACAGAAATACCTAGGAGTGTAATGGCTTGGTCATAGGATAGGTGGTCATACGGAAGTTATATTATCCTTAACTTCTTACAAAACTGCTAAACTGTTTTCTAAAGTGGTTACACTGTTTTACATTCCCATCAGAAGGCAATGGCAACCCACTCCAGTACTCTCGCCTGGAAAATCCCATGGGCAGAGGAGCCTGGTGGGCTGCAGTCCATGGGGTCGTGAAGAGTCGGACACGACTGCGACTTCACTTTCACTTCCTGCACTGGAGAAGGAAATGGCAACCCACTCCAGTGTTCTTGCCTGGAGAATCCCAGGGACGGGGGAGCCTGGTGGGCTGCCATCTATGGGGTCGCACAGAGTCAGACACGACTGAAGCGACTTAGCAGCAGTAGCAGCAGTAGTGTGTGGGAGGTTCAGTTACTTCACATCTTCAGCAAACACTTGATTTCAGTCTTTATAATTTTAGAAATTCTAGACAGTGTCCATAGTTTTAAGTTTTACCTTTAGATCTGTCATCTATTTTGAGTTGATTTTGGTATATACGAGATAGCAATCAAATTTCATTTTGTGTGTGTATGAGTATCAACAACCGCAGATATGCAGATGACACCACCCTTATGGCAGACAGTGAAGAGGAATTAAAGAGCCTCTTGACGAAGGTGAAAGAGGTGAGTGAAAAAGCTGGCTTAAAACTCAGCATTAAAAAAACGAAGATCATGGCATCTGGTCCCATCACTTCATGGCAAATAGATGGGGAAACAACGGCAACAGTGACAGATTTTACTTTCTTGGCCTCCAAAATCACTGTGGACAGTGTCTGCAGCCATGACAATGACAGACCTAGACAGCATATTAAAAAGTAGAGACATTACTCTGTCTACAAAGATCCGTATAGTCAAAGCTATGGTTTTTCCAGTAGTCATGTACGAATGTGAGAGTTGGACCGTAGCTAAGCACTAAAGAACTGATGCTTTTGAACTGTGGTGCTGGAGAAGACTCTTGAGAGTCCCTCGGACTACAAGGAGATCAAATCTGTCAATCCTAAAGGAAATCAACCCTAAATGTTCACTTGAAGGACTGATGCTGATGCTGAAGCTCCAGTACCTGATATGAGGAGCTGATTCATTAGAAAAGACCCTGATGCTGGGAAAGATTTAAGGCAGGAGGAGAAAGGGATGACAGAGGATGAGATGGCTGGATGGCATCACCAACTCAATGGATATGAGTTTGAGCAAATTCTGGGAGATGGTGAAGGACAGGGAAGCCTGGCATACTGCCGTCCATAGGGTCGCAGAGAGTCGGACATAACAGAGCCACTGAACAACAACAGTGGGTATCCAATTGTTCAAGCATCATTTGTTGAGAAGATTTTCCTGTTTACAATGAATTCACTTCTTTAATAGATACAGGGCTATTTGAATTTCTTTCTGGTTAGCTTTCACACTTTGCATCTAGATTGATTATATTCTTTGCAGCCAAAGATGGAGACGCTCTATTCAGTCAGCAAGTCAGTCCAAGACTGGGAGCTGACTGTGGCTCAGATCATGAACTCCTTATTACCAAATTCAGACTTAAATTGAAGAAAGTAGGGAAAACCGCTAGATCATTCAGGTATGACCTAAATCAAATCCCTTATGATTATACAGTGGAAGTGAGAAATAGATTTAAGGGTCTAGATCTGATAGATAGAGTGCCTGATGAACTATGGAATGAGGTTCGTGACATTGTACAGGAGACAGGGATCAAGACCATCCCCATGGAAAAGAAATGCAAAAAAGCAAAATGGCTGTCTGAGGAGGCCTTNNCAAGCTGGTTTTAGAAAAGGCAGAGGAATCAGAGATCAAATTGCCAACATCCACTGGATCATGGAAAAAGCAAGAGAGTTCCAGAAAAACATCTATTTCTGCTTTATTGACTGCCAAAGCCTTTGACTGTGTGGATCTCAATAAACTGTGCAAAATTCTGAAAGAGATGTGGGAATACCAGACCACCTAACCTGCCTCTTGAGAAATCTGTATGCTGGTCAGGAAGCAACAGTTAGAACTAGACATGGAATAACAGTCTGGTTCCAAATAGGAAAAGGAGTACATCAAGGCTGTATATTGTCACCCTGCTTATTTTACTTATATGCAGAGGACATCATGAGAAACGCTGGACTAGAAGAAACACAAGCTGGAATCAAGATTGCCGGGAGAAATATCAATAACCTCAGATATGCAGATGACACCACCCTTATGGCAGAAAGTGAAGAGGAGCTAAAAAGCCTCTTGATGAAAGTGAAAGAGGAGAGTGGAAAAGTTGACTTAAAGCTCAACATTCAGAAAACGAAGATCATGGCGTCCGGTCCCATCACTTCATGGGAAATAGATGGGGAAACAGTGTCAGACTTTATTTTTTGGGGCTCCAAAATCACTGCAGATGGTGATTGCAGCCATGAAATTAAAAGATGCTTACTCCTTGGAAGAAAAGTTATGACCAACCTAGATAGTATATTTAAAAGCAGAGACATTACTTTGCCAACCAAGGTCCGTCTAGTCAAGGCTATGGTTTTTCCTGTGGTCATGTATGGAAGTAAGAGTTGGACTGTGAAGAAGGCTGAGCGCTGAAGAATTGATGCGTTTGAACTGTGGTGTTGGAGAAGACTCTTGAGGGTCCCTTGGACTGCAAGGAGATCCAACCAGTCCCTTCTGAAGGAGATCAGCCCTGGGATTTCTTTGGAAGGAATGATGCTAAAGCTGAAACTCCAGTACTTTGGCCACCTCATGCAAAGAGTTGACTCACTGGAAAAGACTCTGATGCTGGGAGAGATTGGGGGCAGGAGGAGAAGGGGACGATCCAGGATGAGATGGCTAGATGGCATCACGGACTCGATGGATGTGAGTCTGAGTGAACTCTGGGAGATGGTGATGGACAGGGAGGCCTGGCGTGCTGCCATTCATGGGGTCACAAAGAGTCAGACATGACTGAGCGACTGAACTGAACTGAACTGAACTGATTAAGGAGTTTGTCCCTTTCATCTGACTTGTCACATTTATTGGCATAACACTGGTATGAACCGTGTCAAGCATCTTTTCAGGTACTCATGCACGTGTATCCTCAGTCACTGCAGTCATATCCAGCTGTTTGCGACCCCATGGATTGTAGCCCACCGGGCTCCTCTGTCCATGGGATTTTTCAGGCAAGAATACTGGAGTGAGTTGCCATTCCCTTCTCCAGGGGATCTTCCCAACCCAGGGATTGAACTCATGTCTCCTTGGTCTCCTATATTGCAGGTGGATTCTTTACCACTGAGCCACTGGACAAGTCCTTTTCATGTGCTTATTGGCCATTTATATATCTTATTTGGAGTAATGTCTGTTCAGAATCTTTGCCCAAGTTTTCACTGATTTATTTTTCTTTTTATTGTCTACTTATTTGAACCCTTGTAAAGATTATAGATTCTATATACAAGTCTCTTATCAGATTTATAATTCACAAATATTTTCTCCATTCTGTGAGTTTTTTCCCTTTCTTGAAAGTGTCCTTTGAAGCACAAGAAATTTTAATTTGATAAAGTTTATTTTATCTAATTGTTCTTCTGCTCCTTACACATTTGCTGTCATAGCTAAGAATCCATTGGCTGATTCAGGATTCACTACTGTGTTTTCTTCTAAGAATTTTATAATTTTATTTCTTATAATTAGGTTTTTTATCTGTTTTGAGTTACTTTTTGTATATGATATGAGCTAAGAGTTTCAACTTTATTTTTTTGTATGTGAATATTCAAGTGTCTCAGCACTATTTGTTGAAGAGACTCTTCTCTAATAATGGAATGGTCTTTGCACCCTTGTTGAACTGACTGTAGACACATGGTGTTTATTTTTGAACTCTCAATTCTATTTCATTGATCTGTTTGTGAGTCCTTATGCTGGTACCACACTGTCTTTGTTATTGTTGGTTGCTTTGTAGTAAGTTCTGAAGTGAGGAAATAAGGATCCCCCAACTTTATTCTTTTTTCAAGATTGTTTTGGCTATTCTTGGTCTCTTGTAATTCTGTATGAATTATAGGATCAGCTTGTCAATTTCTAAAAAGGTGTTAACTAGGATTTTGATACAGATTGTGTTGAGTCTGCAGATCAAAATGAGAGTATTGGTATCCTAACAATATTAAGTCTCCTGATGCATGAACATGGGGATGTTTTTCCATTTATTTAGGCCTTGTTTAATTTCTTTCAACAGTGGTTTCTAAAATTTCTCATTTCTCTTGTTAAATTTATTCTTAAGTATTTTATTCTTTTTGATACTGTTGTAAGTAGAATTACTGTAATTTTATTTTCAAGTTGCTGATTTGCATATACAAATACAATTGATTTTTATATATTGATCTTTTGAAATTTTTATTTATTTTTATTTTTGGCTCTGCTAGGTCTTCATTGCTGTATGCAGGCTTTCTCTAGATGTGGTGAGCAGGGGCTGCTTTCTAGTTGCCATACGTGGGCTTCTTGTTGTAGTGGCTTCTCTTGCTGCAGAACGTGGGCTCTAAAGCTCCAGGTCAGTAGTTGTGTGCACTGGTTCAGTTGCCCTTCAGCACGTGGAATCTTTCCCGAGCAGAGATCAAGCCCGTGTCTTCTGCGTTGGCAGGCAGATTCTCAACCACTGGGCCACCAGGGAAGTCCTGTATATTGACTGACCTTTTATCCTGTATCCTTTTTGAACTTGCTTGTTAATTCTAATGATATTTTTTCTAGATTCCTTAGAATCTTCTATGTACAAGAGGATGTCATCCACAAATAGAGGTAGTTTTATTTTTTCCTTTCTAATCTTGAGGCTTTTTATTTCTATTTCTAATTGCCCCTACTATTATTTTATTGCTCTCAGTTTCAACTTTCAGATCTGCTAATATTTGATTGACATACTTAAGTGATTTGATGCTGGGTGCATATATATTTACAATTGCTATATCTTCCTATTGAATGAGAGTTTTATTATTATTAATGATCTTCTTTGTCTCTAGTGCCATTTTTTGGCTGAAAGTCAACTTTTTGTGGTATAAATGTACCACTTCTGCTTTGTTTTGGTTATCCTTTGCATGAAATATTTTTTTCCATCACTTCGCTTTCAGAAGGTCTAATTGTCTCTAATGGGGCTTCCCCCATGGCTCAAGTGGTAAATAATCCACCTTCCTGGGTTGGAAAGATCCCCTGGAAGAGAAAATGGCAATCCACTTCAATATTCCTGGCTGGAGAATCCCATGGCAAGAGGGGCCTGGCAGGCCACAGTCCATGGGGTGGCAAGGAGTAGGACACAACTGGAACATGGACTTGGGCCCACCAGGCTCCTCTGCCCATGGGCTTCTTCAGGCAAGAACACTGGAGTGGGTTGCCATTTTTTCTTCCAGGGGATCTTCCAGACCCAGGAATCAAACCCGTGTCTCTTGGGTCTTCTCCATTGCCAGCAGATTCTTTACCATCTGAGCCAGCAAGGAAGCCCCTGGTCAGGGTTGAGCATGCATGCAATTATCTCTAATGGGTGACTCAAGACTCTGGTAGCATCCCACCCAGCAACTAGGAGGCCCAGAGGGGAAGGCTTTTATAGGTAGAAGAAAGGTGGGGCAAGGAGGTTATTAGCAAAAGGAAAGAAGGATTTGTTTCAGGCCAGGGCTCTTCTTTTGGGGGGAAGGGCAGGGCCAGGTCTTTTTATGCAGATTGTCTCACTGATTAGTGCTGTTAGGATGTTTAAGGTATCTCTTTAAAGACCACATTCCTGGGAGAGGTTCAAAGTGCAGTTAAGTCTTGGTTAGCTGTCCTGGGGGCAAATAACTTCATTTTGGACTTGTTACTTCTTTGTAACAATCTCCCCTTTTTTGATAAACTCTCACCCTAACAGAGAGATGTGATCAGAATTTAAGGCATTAGTGCCACTCTCAGCTATATGCATGATGTTCTGTTAGTAAGTCAAAAAAAGATCCCCAGTGGAAATGTCTTTTTTTTTTTTTTAATTCCCTTTTGGCTGTGCTAGATCTTCATTGCTGCCCTCGGGATTTCTCTGACTGAGGTGATGGGGACTTCTCTCTTTGTTGGAGTGCCTGGTATTCTCATTGCAGGGGCTTCTGTTGCAGAGCGCGGGCTGTATGTGCACAGACTTCAGTAGCTGGGCTCACGGGCTTAGTTGCTCCACGACGTGGAATCTTCCCAGAGCAGGGATTGAACCTGTGTCTCTTCCCAGAGCAGGGATTGAACCTGTGTCCCCTGCACTGGGAGGTGGACTCTCAACCACTAGACCACAAGGGAGGCCCCCAAGAGTCATCTTAAGTCAAGTTTGCTCAATAATCTTATGTAACTGAGTTTCAACTTTCCCAGAAGTGTTAGCTCAGGTACAGCAACTTCATATGTTTTGTTTCCAACCAAAAAAAAAAAAAATCTGCTGTCCTTATTGGTACGTAATGTGTCTTTTTTCCTCAGGCTGCTTTTAAGTCTAAATCACTTTTTTTTTTTTTTAGTATTATTTTATGAAGGAATCCACTTCCGTGACTCATGAAGCCTGGCTGAGTTAAGAGAGATGAGTTTCAGAGGTAATGACACCCAGCTCTGGACTTTCTGGTTGTAACCACTGTCTTCTCTCTCTACCTCAGCTGAAAACCCAGACTCCATGAGGTGTCAATCCCTGCCCTCCTATTCCTGTAAGATACCAAAGCCAACTATGAAAGAGGCTTTTTCCAAGAAGATGAATCTGTCTTCCCAGAAAACAAACCCTCTGCTTTGCTTTATGAGACAGATAGGAATCCCAAACCACAGACAGGTTGGGAATTCTCTTTTTTATTACTTTTTTTTCTTTATTTTCTCTCTCTCTCTCTTTTTTTTTTTTTGTTTGTTTGGTTTTTGGCCTGAGCTGCCACATGAGGAGAAGGCGATGGCACCCCACTCCAGTACTCTTGCCTGAAAAATCCCATGGATGGAGGAGCCTGGTGGGCTGCAGTCCATGGGGTCTCGAAGAGTCAGGCAGGACTGAGCAACTTCACTTTCACTTTTGCATTGGAGGAGGAAATGGCAACCCACTCCAGTGTTCTTGCCTGGAGAATCCCAGGGATGGGGGAGCCTGGTGGGCTGCCGTCTATGGGGTTGCACAGAGTCGGACAGGACTGAAGCAATTTAGCAGCAACAGCCACATGCAGGATCTTAGTTCCCAGTTCAGTTCAGTTCAGTCACTCAGTCGTGTCTGACTCTTTGCGACCCCTTGGACTGCAGCATGCCAGGCCTCCCTGTCCATCACCAACTCCCGGAGTTTACTCAAACTCATGTCTGTTGAGTCAGTGATGCTATCCAACCATTTCATCCTCTGTCGTCCCTTTCTCCTCCTGCCTTCAATCTTTCCCAGCCTTAGGGTCTTTTCAAATGAGTCTGCTCTTTGCATCAGGTGGCCAAAGTATTGGAGTTTCAGCTTCAACATTAGTCCTTCCAATGAACATTCAGGATTGATCTCCTTTAGGGTGGTCTAGTTGCATCTCCTTGCAGTCCACGGGACTCTCAAGAGACTCCCCAACACCACACCACAGTTGAAAAGCATCAGTTCTTCAGTACTCAGCTTTCTTTATGGTCTCTCACATCCATACAAGACTACTGGAAAAACCATAGCCTTGATGAGATGGACCTTTGTTGGCAAAGTAATATCTCTGCTTTTTAATATGCTGTCTAGGTTGGTCATAACTTTCCTTCCAAGGAGTAAGCATCTTTTAATTTCATGGCTGCAGTCACCATCTGCAGTGATTTTAGAGCCCCCCAAAATAAAGTCTGCCACTGTTTCCACTGTTTCCCCATCTATTTCCCATGACATGCTGGGACCAGATCCCATGATCTTAGTTTTCTGAATGTTGAGCTTTAAGCCAACTTTTTCACTATCCTCTTCCACTTTCATCAGGAGGCTCTTTAGTTCTTCACTTTCTGCCATAAGGGTGGTGTCATCTGCATATCTGAGGTTATTGATATTTCTCCCGGCAATCTTGATTCCAGCTTGTGCTTCCTCCAGCCCAGTGTTTTTCATGATGTACTCTGCATATAAGTTAAATAAGCAGGGTGACAATATACAGCCTTGATGTACTCCTTTTCCTATTTGGAACCAGTCTGTTGTTCCATGTCCAGTTCTAACTGTTGCTTCCTGACCTGCATATAGGCTTCTCAAGAGGCAGGTCAGGTAGTCTGGTATTCCCATCTCTCTCAGAATTTTCCACAGTTTATTGTGATCCACACAGTCAAAAGCTTTGGCATAGTCAATAAAGCAGAAATATATGTTTTTCTAGAACTCTCTGGAATCAAACCTGAACCCCCTGCAGTTGGAAGTGCAGAGTCTTAACCAGCGGACCACCAGAGAAGCCCCTCTTTATCATTTTTTAAAAGCAATTTGTGATATACTCTGGTATAGTTTTTTTTTTTTCCTAAGTAGAATGTACTTTATTGAAGACAAAATAGGGTTCCCCAAGTCCCTCCCCCTCTTCAGGGGGTCTGGGTGGAAAGTGTGTCAAGAAGGAGAGATTCTCAGAATGCTGGAAGACTGAGTTGAGGCAGGGACTCCCCAGCAGCTGAGCACCTCTCTCTTCTTCTTGTGCTCTTGGTAGGGCTGGTGGTCCAGGAACTGTTACTCCTCAGAGCCACATAGATCAAAAGATCCATCACCCAGTTACAATAGTCAGATTCATTGTCATACCAGAAAATACGCTGGATAAGGTGACTGTTGAGGGCAATGGGCTCTGTGATACCTGCTTTACCATCTTCTTTTAAATTTTTATTTAATTCTATTTTTGGCGGTGCTGGATTTTCGTTGCTGCCCGTGGGCTTTCTCCAGTTGCGGCGAGCAGAGGCTGCTCTCCGGTTGCAGAGCACAGGCTTCTCATTGCGGTGGCTTCTCTTGTTGCAGAGCACAGGCTCCAGAGGACTGTCTTCAGTGGTCATGGGCACTGACATAGCTGCCCTGCAGCATATGGAATCTTCCTGGACCAGGAATTGAACCTGTGCCCCTGCACTGGAAGGCGGATTCTTAACTATTGGACCATCAGGGAAGTTCTCTAATACCTTCTTTCTCCAAATGGAGGTTAAGACCCAGAACCAACAGGCTGTTGATGTCTATATACACATATATGTGTGTGTGTGTGTTATATTAATATTTAGATTTTTAACTTTTTTGTTGTTTAGTCACTAAGTTGTGTCTAACTCTTTTGTGAACCCATAGATTGTAGCCCACCAGGCTCCTCTATCCGTGGGATTTCCCAGGCAAAATACTGGAGTGGGTTGCCATTTCCTCCTCCAAGGGATCCTCTGGACCCAGGGATCAAGCGGTTTTGAGTGTTTTCTCACTTCTGAGCCAAAATCTCTTCTGACGCTGGCCCGTCCTCCTCACCATCCCATTAGTTGTGCAGTGTCCACTCTGGTTTGTGGGAAGCAGCACTACCTGCAGCTCTGAGGATGATTCTCCAAGGTGTGAGCTCCGAGGATGATGCTCTCTCATCCTCCTGAGTGGTGCTTCCTGTGCTTCCTGCTGGTTTCTTCACACGCGGGCCCTGAGCAGAACTACTGCTGGAGCAGCCTTATAGAGTTTCGAGTTCTCTGTGTGCGGCTCTTGCCCTTTCAGTTCTCTGCCATGGGTTCTGTCCTCCCAGCTTTTCGGGCTTCTCAGTGCCAGGGCGGGGAGGCTGCCAGAATTCACCTGTCTTCCTCTCGTTGTGCTCTAGCCTGGAAACTTTCTTCAGGCAGTGAGGTGGGAACTTAGAGGGCTCACCTCATTGGTTTCTTTACTTCCAGAAGTCACTATTTTTCCCTCTCTGCTTCCAATGTCTTGAGAACCACCGTTTCATATATTTTGTGGGGTATATTGGTTGTCTAATCTGCTTGCAATGCAGAAGACCTGGCTTTGATCCCTGGGTTGGGATGGTCGCCTGGAGAAGGGAATGGCAACCCACTAGAGTATTCTTGCCTGGAGAATTCCATGGACTGCATAGTCCTTGGGGTCACAAAGAGCTGGACACGACTGAGCGAGTAACACTTTCACTTTAGTTGTCTTAGGTGAGGATGTAAAGCCTGTTACTCCTTCTCAGCTGGATGCAGAAATCCTTATGATCAGATTTCCCTGATGGTCCAGGAGCTAAGACTCCAAGGTTGATCCCTGGTTGGGGAACTGGATCCCACGTGCTGCAACTAAAGATCCTGCATGCTTGCAGTGAGAATCAACAATCCCTCATCCCACTGCTGAGACCCAGCACAGCCAACAGTAAAAGTAAATGAATGAAATCCTGGGCCTGCCTGGTGGCTCAGTGTTGAAAAACCCTCCTGCCAATGCAGGAGACTCGGGTTCGATCCCTGGTCCTGGTCTGGGAAGATCCCATGTGTCGTGGGGCAACAAAGCCCCTGTGCCATGACTGTTGACCCTGGGAGCCACAACTACTGAGCCAACGGGCTGAAGCTACTGAAGCCGACATGCCCTAGAGCCTGTGTTCTGCAAGGAGAGAAGTCACTGCACACCGCAACAGAGAGTAGC
>SJYQ01048636.1:0-88065 GCA_006410935.1 Redunca redunca
GTTAATGAACTTTCTCTTTGTTATAAATCACTGTACTCCTCTTTCTTTGTTGTAAATCGTTGTGTCCTTGCTATGTAAGAATGTAGCTTTATTTAGTGCTTTCTGAGAGTGGCACGAGACTTTGGAAAGAACAACACTTTTAAGGCAAATAAGTTTTGTGGTTGACAGACCCTTATCAGAAAAGGGCCATAAAATGCTAATAGGCCTCCTGGCCAGAAGATGATGTAAATCACCTAAGACGTGTATATACAGCTAGGTATGCAGAGAGAAAGCCTAGTCTCGATAAGAGTCAGGGCTGCTGACGCTGCATAATTTTGTATTATCCATTGATCTCTATGTACAACCAAAAGTATAAAAAGCTTTTCCGGACAATAAAGGAGGGACCAGTTCTTGGAAAGACTGGTTTCCCCACTGTGGTCTCTTCTTGTTCTTTTCTGGCTGAATTCCCATCTGGCGCGTGGAGGCTCACCATGTCTACTTACTTGCCCTGGCTTCTAAGACCCATGCGAGAGGGAGCCCAAGGCGGGGCACCCTCTGCTATTCAAGCGGGTGCCTGTGGCCCTACGTAGATGGTTCAAGTCCCTTGTCTCGGGGCTTTATTGGCTTTCTATGTAAACCAAGGAATACAGCCTCTTTCCTCCTCTAAATTTCCCACTACACTATTCTTTCCTAATCTCTCTTTTCTAATTAAATAGTCCTTTCTAAGACGCCGACTCCGTCCCCACTTTGAATTACCCTGGATCCACCGGGGCTGGACCCCGGCAATTTGCCAATGCAGAAGACTTAGGAGATGCAGGTTTGATTCTTGGGCTAGGAAGATCCCCTGGAGAAGGGAATGGCAACCCACTCCAGTATTCTTGCCTAGAAAATTTCATGGACAGAGGAGATTGGGGGGCTTCAGTCCACGGGTTGCAAAGAGTTGGACGTGAATGAGTGACAGAACATACACAGCACATTACACTGAGCATTCACTCACACCAGCTGTATGCCAGATACATGACACAGTGTTTTACATCTGGGAAACATCACTGCAGTTAAAGAGAAAAATTGCTGGCCTTATGGAGCATGTATTCAAGTGGTAGGAGACAGACTACATCTTATCAGTAGGCTAAATAAGGAAAGTGTTCTGTTATGAAAGATGGGAACAATAGAAAGATGCAGTGGGGAAGGTGATGCACAGTGTGAGAGTGAGGACAAGGAAGGTGGCTATTGTACTAGGGTGGTCACTGTGGGTCTCCCTGGGAAAATGGCCTTTGGGGAAAGATTTAAAGGACGTGCTGAGTTACCCCTGATGACTGGAGGAGGTTCTTTCCAGGCAGGGGGAACCTCCAGGCAAATGCACCAAGGCAGGAGGATGTCTGTGTGTTTCTGTTAAAGTGAGGAGGCCAGTATGGCTGGAGCAGATTAACTGAGATGAGGTCAGAGGTACAGCCAGACCTTGTAGGCCTGGAGGGTGTTGGAAGTGTTTTGATTTTTGCTTTGAGTGAGATGGGAGTTATAAGGTTGTTTTCAGCAGCAGAAGAATGTGGTATGACATTTACTTTTTGATATTTTAACTTTATTGGAGTATGGTTGCCTTATAATGTTATGAAAGTTTTGGGTGTATTGGGTGTACAGCAAAGTGATTCAGTTATTCTTATACAATACTCATTCTTTTTTGGATTCTTTTCTTATATAAGGAATCACAGAATATTGAGTAGGGTTTCCAGGGCTATACAGTAAGTCCTTGTTGGTTATCTGTCTTTTCTGTAGTAATGTATGTGTGTTCATCCCAGGCTTTTGATTTAATCCTCCCCACATGTTCCCTTGGGAACCATAGATTTGTTTTTGATATCTGTTAGTCTGTGTCGTGGACTTCCTGGTGGCTCAGATGGTAAAGCCTCTGCCTACAATGCGGGAGTCTCGGGTTCAATCCTTGGGTTGGGAAGAGCTCCTGTAGAAGGAAATGGCAACCCACTCATGTACTCTTGCCTAGAAAATTCCATGGACAGAGGAGCCTGGTAGGCTACAGTCCACGGGTCGCAAACAGACACAACTGAGCGACTTCAATGTCAATGTATATTAAAAAAACAAACAGTCTGTCTGTTTTGTAAATAAGTTCAGTTGTATCTTTTTAAAAAACTAGATTCCACATATGAGTGAAATCTCAGGTGGAATCATTCTCTTTCTCTGACTGACTGACTTAGTGTGATAATCTCTAGGTCTGTCATTGTCACTGCAAATGACATTATTTATCCAAATAGGTCCAAGATGGCAGATGAGTCCACTTCTGCTAGACGCTGAGCCTCAGTATGCACTCCACATCGACAAGCTAAATGACACATCCACAGGTGCTATGACCGTTTCAAGGCAGATCATTAAGGCAAAAGTTTGACCATGGTCCAATTCCTTGAATTCCCACCACTCTCCCAAAATAGCTGGAATACTCCTCCCACTCATTAGCCTATGAAATCATCCACTCTTATAAAAACTGACAACTCCATGCCCTCTTGCGACTCTCGCCTTCTGAGATGGCTTACACTATGTCTACAGAGTGTGTTTCCCTCTAAAAAAATCCACTTTTTAGCTATCACTTTGTCTCTCACTGAATTCATTCTGAGAAGAGACATCAAGAACTTGAGAATCAGTAAGTCCTGGGACCAGATGTGATGTCAGTTAAAAGAATGTGGATTTGAGTCCCAATCTGAGTTGCCCAGTTTCACTTGGATTCTTTGTCCGACATCTTAGCTTCCAGATCTTCAGCTCAGACTCCCCAGGGCTCTGCCCTCCCCTTCGTGTGATCATAGTGCAGGAAGGCATGACCATCCAAGTGTCCACCAGCAAAAAAGCTGCCCTGCACAGATCCATCCTGGGACAGCACTGTGATGTTGTAACAAAGACTGTGGGATCCTGGGGAAGGAGGAACCACAGATGAAGCTGCTTTCTGGAGACAAGTGCACATCAGATGTTTAACAGACAAGTTCTGTGTCATGACCTGCTCCAGGTGCTGAGGATGCAGAACATGCATATGTACAAGGGACCAGAATGAGGATTTCATACGAGAAAGATGGGAAAGAGAAGGAGGGAGAGTAGAATCGAGGAGTGGAGGGGGAGGGTGGAGATGGACACATGTGTAAGACAAGTGCCAGGACAGGGAGGCACCAGCTCCCTAAGGGTCCAGGCAGGAGGGCAAGGGGAGAGGCAGGAAGAGCAGGGTGAGGGGAGGTGGAGTCAGTGGAGGGGAAGGGCAGTGTCAGACGAAGGACCAGAGGGATCCCTGGTCAGAGGGGGCCAGGTGAGATGGAGAGGGAGGGCTGCCGCCCCTGGTGCAGGCTCATCATGGGCAAGGCGGGCTCCAGGGAGGCTGAGGCAGGAGGCAGAGGGGCCTGAGGGGCCGGGCTGTGGCCCCAAGAGAGATGAAGGTGGGCCAATAATCTGGGGGAGGTGAAGGGGTGGTTCTGGGTGCAGAGCGCAAAGAGGCATGGTGAGGCCCCAGGTGGGGAGGTGGCGGCACCTGCCAGTGTCCCCTGGGAGAGGAGTCAGTGCCATGAGCACAGGGGTCATGGAGAATTAAAATATTGGAGTGGCAAGAGAAGACAGAACTGAAAGCCAGGGTGCACACTGGGAAGCACCTACATGGTCGGAGGGGTTGGGGGAAGTGAGGTCACACCTCCACAGAGGGTTCGGGTCAGGCAGCCAGTACAAGGGGCATGGGGCTGGGAGAAGACCCCCTCTAGGGAAAGACCGGTTGACCAAGTGGCATAAAACAAAAATTTTGTTGAGGTAGTGAGAGCCCACTGCTATCCAGGAACCAAAGAGCGGGTGATGAAGGCCAAGGAGGTGGTCACTGGACCAAGGGCAGTATTCCCACTGTGGGGGAGGGCAAGAGGCTGCAGAGGAGATAGTGGTGAGGGCCTGGGACGGGGGACAGGGCATGAACATGGCTCAGGGGTGACCTCTCCTTGGGTTAGGGTGAAGACAGGAGAAGAGAGGTGCCCTGGGTGAGGGAGGGTGAGAGTCAGGTGGTGATTTGGGGAACCACAAGAGAGGGCCTGTGATTGATTACTTGGTGAGGGCCCAAGGCACTCGGACAAGGGTGGGAGCAGGGCAAGGTGCCATGGGGGGAGCTGCAGAGGGACCAGGGCAAGTGGAGTCCAGCACCCGTGGCCTGGAGAGTGGAGGAATCCAGAGGGTGAGGTTTAGGATGCAGGAGTGGGGGAGGGGCCGTGTTGGGGGCAAAGCCCTCCTTGGACGAGGGCCAAGAGCAGGTGCCTGCACGGGCGTGGAGGTAGGAGGGTGGGTGTCAAGTGGGGGACAGGTCCCCCCCCAGGAGCTGGGCACTGTGCTCAAGGCCCAGGGATCATTGGCAGGAGAGCTCCCCCTGGTGATGAAAATAGGGCAGTGAGGGTGGAGGGAAGTGCCCCTGAGCAAAAGTCACCCAGGGAAAAGAAAGGCTAGTGAAAGCTGAGGGGAGGTAGGAGCCTTGCAGGTGACTGATCCTTGCAGGAAAAGACCCCTGAGGGGAAGAGAGGGACTTGTGGTGGGAAAGGGGATATGGTGGTGGGGACTCCCTGGGAAGGGATCAGAGAACTGTCGAGAGGAGGGGACAGCAGGGAGGGGAGGGCAAATCCTGAGGGGGCACAGGAGGTGGCAGGGGAAGAGGTAAGAAAACAGTTGTGGAATACCAACACAGAAGAAAATTTGAGTTCACATTAGTGGGGAGGTGGGATGTGAAGAGGGAAGTGGGGAGTGCAGACCACAGAAATCGCAGGAAGAGTCCTTTGGCCACAAAGCCACCAGACTTTAATTTCTGGCTATGAAAATAATCAATAAACAGTCTATGATAATAATAGAATGGAATTTTATTTGTGCCAAACTGACTAGCCTGTAAACCAGCTACTCAGATAACTCTGAGAAGCTGCTCCAGAGAGGCAGTTTTCAGCACCAGTTGAGTTTTTTTTGTTGCTGTTGGTTTATTTTGTTGTTTTTTATTTTGGTTTTGGGTTTTTTTTTTTTGGTGTTTTTTAGGCACACCAAAATCTTAGTTCCCAGACCAGAAACTGAACCCGGGGCCAATAGCAGTGAAAGTGCTGAGTCCCAGCTCTTCCACCACCAGGGAATTCCCTTTCACCACAGCTGTATATCTTGTCAGAACAAAAAACATCAAACAAGNAGCATGGAGGTGTGTGAAGAGGAGGAAAGCGGGCAGGGCAGGTGCAGCAGGGCGAGCAGCGGTTGGAACCTGGATAGAGACAGAAAAGCAGGGTGTGCTGTGGGGGCAACAGGTGGTCGCAGCAGGCCGTGGGCAGACCTCTCGACCTTACCTTGCCCCCACGCTCCCCATCCTCGTACTCCCCCCACCCCCTCCCCAGGACATGTGAGATGGTACCCAGGACACTCACCGAATTCCACCCACACCCCTGAAATCGCCGCAGGCTCCCAGCTGAGGACCTCAGCGAACCCCACTCGCCAGCGCGGTAGCCGGGGCTATAAAGACAGGCCCGGCCAGAAACGGCGGGACGATGAGCCGCCCCGGCGGCCGCGCGGAGGCTGACCGCGAGGGGGCGCTGCTTCTCGCCGCGCGAGGCCGCCTCCTGGCGTGTGGTCAAGAGGAATCTGTGAGCGCTCTGCTCAGTTCCTTTGAAACTCGCTTCCCCTTCCTGCACCTTCCTCCTTCTAGCTTGTTCTATTCTCTTTCCCTTTTTAGGCTCACCTTCAACTGTTGGAGGGTTTTAGCTGTGCTGGCCAGGACCTGGGCATTTTATCTTTTCTGTGGCAGCTTCTCAGGGGCCTGTCTGGGGCTGTGAGGGGAGGCCGTGATGCGGTGATGGAGGCCGTAAGCCTGCCTTCTCTTTGCCCGTTTCGTCGGACGGGGCTGTTAGGCCAACACCCCAACTAAGGCAGAAACGTGCTTGAATTTAACACACACGGTTGAGTTCCTGTGTTTCCGCGCCCATCTTCTTAAAAGAGAATAATGTGCCTCTTCAGACGGAATTTCATCCAGGGAAAATAAGTGGCCTGGAAGTACTAATGTTCCAGGAATTCCTCTCAGGGCCTGGACTAGACAGATGTTTCTTCTGTTTTAATGATGTTTTACACCACCTAAACTCATTAGGAAACCCACTGAGGTGAGAAAGGTCTCTCATTAAAAACAATCCAGGTAACTTCTCCAGTAACTACCTGCATTAGCCCAAGAGCTCCCCTCCTTGCTGAGGGCCGTCCCTGGATTATCTTCTAAGATCCGTTAGTTCCACACTCTCTGGTGACCCTTTAGTGATTCTCAGCTCTTCACAAGCAAACTGGACCAGAACACGGCGGAGTCTTGTGCCACAAGCATTGGCTTGGATTAGACTCAAAGCACTTCTTCTTCAAAGGGCAGCACTTTGAAAACTAGGAATCTATTATGTTAGTCATGATGGAAAGAGATTTCTGGAATTTCAAGTACCAAGTCTACCAGAGAGGGAAAACAGTGTTGATTCCCGGTTTCGACAACGGGCCATAGTACCGGAGATGCTTCCACTGGGATAAGTTGGTTGAAGCTTGAGTGGGACATCTCTATTTTTGCAATAATTTTTGGTGAGTTTAGGATGATTTCAAATCAACAAGGAGAGAATCAGGGAGAGGAAGCAGAGAGAAGAGAAAGGAGGTGGCAGGGAAGAGAAAAAAGAGGAGGAAGAGGAGGGACATTAAAAATGTCCTCAATGAAAGCTTGAGGACATTTCAGGAAAAAGGGCTCTCTTTATTCCTGAGGTCTTGGCCCCAAATCTTTTGAGACTTCCCACCGGAGTGAGTGAACTGGATTAGTGAACGGGCCTGATCACACTGACTTTTTCCTAGACAAGAGGCTGGGCTGTGTGGAAGCCCACCTCTGTCATGTCCCGTAAGTCCTTCCCTCTTAGGCTCCACAGGAGGGGCACTGAGCCATCAGGAAGACCGTGGAGCTTATTTTTAAGTTCACTGTAAGTCTTAGCACCCTAACATAGATTATTTCCCAGATGTGTTTTTGCTTATTTGACTGTTTTTTTAAACTTTTACCAAACTTGTCCATGTATATATTTTTAAAGGGACTTGGCTGGTGGTCCAGTGGCTAAGACTCCACTCTCCCAATGCAGGGGGCCCAGGTTCCATCCTTGCTCAGGGAACTAGATCCCACATGCCACAGCTGAGAGTGCTCATGCCACAACTAAAGAATCACGTAAAGACCTGGTGCAGCTACAAGACATAATGAAAAGCCGTGGTCCTTATACCACTTTCCAAATCTCTGATTCTCTTTCCCTAGATGCAAGCATTTCAATAATCAATTGGCTTTTATCTTCTTGTTTTAATAACAAGTTGTATCACGGGAGGAGAAATTGGGAGGTTGGGATTAACATATACACACCACTGTATACAAAATAGATAACTAATAAGGACCTACTATCTAGCACAGGGAATTCTACGCAATACTCTGTAATGGCCTATATGGGAAAAGACTCTAAAAAGAGTGGATATAAGTTTATGTATAACTGATTCACTTTCCTGTCCACTTGAAACTAATTGTTGTTGAGTTGTTAAGTCTTGTCTGACTCTTTGTGACCCCATGGACTGCAGCACAGCAGGCTTTCCTGTCCTTCACTATCTCCCAGAGCTTGCTGAAACTCATGTCTATTGAGTCAGTGATGCCATCCAACCATCTCATCCTCTGTCGCCCCTTTCTCTTTCTGCCCTCAATCTTTCCCAGCATCAGGGTCTTTTCCAGTGAATTAGCTCTTTGCACCAGGTGGCCAAAGTATTGGAGCTTCAGCTTCAGCACCAGTCCTGCCAATGAATATTCAGGGTTGATTTCCTTTAGGATGGACTGGTTTGATCTCCTTGCAGTCCAAGGGACTCTCAAGAGTCTTCTTCAGCACCACAGTTCAAAAGCAGCAATACTTTGCACTCAGCCTTCTTCATGGTCCAACTCTCACATCCATATATAACTACCAGAAAAACTATAGCTTTTACTGTAGGGACCTTTGTTGGCAAAGTGATGTCTCTGCTTTTTAATACACTGTCTACGTTAGTCATAGCTTTTCTTGCAAGGAGCAAACGTCTTTTAATTTCTTGGCTGCAGTCACCATCCACCGTGATTTTGGAGCCCTAGAAAAGAAAATCTGTCACTGGTTTCCATCTTTTCCCCTTCAGTTTGCCATAAACTGGTGGGACCAGATGCCATGATGTTAGTTTTTGAATGTTGAGTTTTAAGCCAGGTTTTTCACTCTCATCTTTCTCCTTCATCAAGAGGCTCTTTAGTTCCTCTTCACTTTTTGCCTTTAAGGTGGTATTATCTTCATGTCTGAGATGGCTGATATTTCTCTTGGCAACCTTGCTTCCACCTTTTGATTCACTGAGCCCGGCATTTAGCATGATATACTCTGCACAGAGGGCTGCCCTGGCAGCTCAGCTGCTAGAGAATCCTCTTGCAATGCAGGAGACCCTGGTTCCATTCCTGGGTGGGGAAGGTCCCCTGGAGAAGGGATAGGCTACCCACTCCAGTATTCTTGGGCTCCCCTTGTGGCTCAGATGGTAAAGAATCTGCCCGCAATGTGGGAGACCTGGGTTTGATTCCTAGGTTGGGAGGATCCCCTGGAGGAGGGCATGGCAACCTACTCCAATATTCTTGCCTGGAGAATTCCCCATGGACAGAGGAGCCTGGTGGGCTACAGCCCATGGGATTGCGAAGAGTCGGACACGACTGAGCAGCTCAGCCCAGCACAGCACTCTGCACAGAAGTTAAATAAGCAGCATGACAATATACAGCCTTTACATACTCCTTTCCCAGTTTGGAGCCAATGCATTGTTCCACGTCTAGTTCTAACTGTTGCTTCTTGACCTGCATACAGGTTTCTCGGGTTATAGGTAAGGTGGTCTGGAATTCCCATCTTTTTAAGAATTTTCCACACTATGTTGAGATCTGCACAGTCAAAGGCTGTAGCATAGTCAATGAAGCAGATGTGGAGGGTTTTCTGGAATTCTTGTGATCCAACGGATGTTGGCAATTTGATCTTTGGTTCCTCTGCCTTTTCTAAATCCAGCTTGTATATTTGGAAGTTCTTGAGTCACAAAGTGATTAAGCCTAGCTTGAAGGATTTTGGACATAACCTTACTATCATTCTAGATGAGCTCAACTGTATGGTAGCTTGAACACTCTTTTGCATTGCCCTTCTTTGGGACTGGAATGAAAACTGATCTTTTCCAGTCCTGTGGCCACTGCTGAGTTTTCCAAATTTGCTGGCATATTGAGTGCAGCACTTTCACAGCATCATCTTTTAGGATTTTAAATGGCTCAGCTGGAATTCCCAGTCCATGGGGTCGCAAAGAGTCAGACATGACTGAGTGACTTCACTTTCACTTTTCACTTTCAGCTGGAATTCTATCACCTCCACTAGCTTTGTTCATAGTAATGCTTCCTAAGCAACTAATAGAACATTGTGAGTCAACTATACTCCAGTTTAAAAAAGAAAAGTTGTATCAGTCAAGGTTGAGTGAAGGAACTAGAGGTTGCTTTGAAAGTGAAAGTGAAAGTGAAGTCACTCAATCTTGTCCAACTGTTTGTGACCCCACAGACTGTAGCCTACCAGGCTTCTCTGTCCATTGGATTTTCCAGGCAAGAGTACTGGAGTGGGTTGCCATTTCCTTCTCCAGGGGATCTTCCTGACCCAGGGATTGAACCCATGTCTCCCACATTGTAAGCAGATGCTTTACTGTCTTAGCCAGGGACAGTAGCTTTTAGCTTTTACCTAAAGAGGTTACTTTATGTATGTTAAATAAGAAGGGGTTTTACAAAGGCTGTTAGGAGCTTTTGAAATCTTTTGAAGGACTGAGGGAGCAGATTCCCAGCTAAGCCTGATGAAACTATAACCAGAACAATGTAGATATATTAGATATTCCTTTGAAGCTTGTCTATAAATTTATCAGTAATTTGTTACCAAATCTCCTTCAACAGTGTAATTTCCCTCTCCATTCAAATGCATGCTGATTAATCAGTTTCATCTGTTTCTTGGACATAGCTTTCTGTAGCTAGTAAAAGAATTATTTTTATTCCTGAGGTTTTGGCCCCAAACTTCTGTTTCAATCTGGCCCTGTTGACCCCTGCTTAACATCTGAAAGTGACAAGTTATTTCAGATTAGACATTTATGTATATAAAACAATACTGCTTAACACCTGAAGGTGACAAGAAAACTGGAACTTTCTTGACTCAGGACAGAAAAGAAAGATAGGACCACTGGTTGCCAAGGACACTGTTTCCACTGCAGTTTTGACTGTCATTACGTGTGGTTTGAAGGATTGTGCTATGCAGAAAAATGTAGCTTTTCCTTGATATAATAGTGATCTAAACTAAGGCTGAGAGAGATTACCCTCTATTAAGCAGTGGAGCTAGATTAGAACCCAGGTTTTCTGAGTTTTTCTTCTCTGGTGTCTATTTTCATGCCATAACTTACCTACACTCAAAAAATGACTGACTCATTTGTGGCAAAACTCATCAGAAATCCTACAGTCACTAGAACAAAAACCCCTGCAGAAGTGGGACACCCCAAAGCTATTGTAGCCTCAGTGCGGAAGTCAGTCCCTGTCCCCGAGCAGGTGCTTAATAAAAGTGTATAGATGAAGGAATAGGTAAACGAATGAGTGGTGTGGCTGTTTCTAAGTGGGAAAACACAACTCGTGAAATGTTAAGGAACCCGCTGAAAGCCAGTTATATTTTATAAATTACAAGACGTGGGTGAACATATGCTGTGCTCAGTGCCCAGCAAGTGCAAGACAAGGAGGGAACTGGGGTGCGAGCCTGTGAGATGCCAGCCGGCCTCCCCTGAGAGATTACAAAGGTGATGCATTTCCAGGAGAGGCTCCCCTCTCAGAGGACCACTACCCAGCCACAGCCACTAGAGGGGGCACAGAGACCTTTCATCAGGAAGCTACAGGCAGCCCAGGAGCCTTTTGGTCAGGCCTTTTGTTGTCATTGCCAGCTTCACTGACTTTTTTTTTTTTTTTTTTTACTATCCTTGCATTCCTTCTCTCCAGGCCACCCCCGCATCCCCTAACCCCCGCCTCTCATTATCGCTTTTCCTATGCTGACTATATTTTCAAGTTAAATCTTCAATTTAACAGTTTTACCATATCGAAATTTCCCTTATGCCAGTTTTTATCATCCTGACATTTATGTATTTGACTTTACTAGTGAGTTCTACTTTTTAAATACTTGCAGGTCTGTGATCCAGTTTCCAGCCCTGTATTATACCTCGGTGCCATTCACAAATCGGGTATCAACTGCAGGCAGCTAAACACAAGCAGTGAATACTAATCAGAACAAGGAAGAATGGATCTGTTATGGTCTCAGCGTGAGAGAAAACGCCTCTGCTCAAGCGTGCATCCAAGCTCCTCTTGCTTGCTGCCCTTACAGTTACATGACTGATAGTAAATGTCACTGCTGAAGGCTCCATGACTCTTTTAAGGTTCCCAAAGAAGGTGTAGAACATTCAGAAATTTAACAACTTTTGCATCTACCTGACAGTAACGTCCACCAGCTCCCCCCAAGCACCTTGATGGCAGAAGCTGTTTATATGACTCTCCACTGTGTCCTCGGAGCCACACAGAGTAATTGGCGTATGTGTCCTTAGTCAAGATCCGATGGATGGTTAAATGAATCACCACACACCATCTCTCCCACGGGTAGAACATAGGTGCTGAAAAACTATCCTGGGTGGAGAAAGTCACAGTTCCTTGAATCTGCCCTGATTTAGGGCTGCTGCCTTGAAAACTCTTGGGGTGGGGTCCTGAACCAAAAATGGAGCAACTCTACTTGTGTCCAGGCTTCAAATTCTTTCAAGGGTGGGGCCTGAGATGCTGCAACTATTTTACAAGGCAGAATGCTCCTGTCAAGATAAATAAATGCCCTCAATGTCAAAACTGAAGACACGTTTCCTATCGTACACTGCTCACGTGGGATGGGTTTATTTGTGTCTGTGTGTCCCAAACTCATTTTCAGGCTGGGGTCTCCCCCAAAACGGGGAAGGTGTCTGGTTTCTCTTGCTTGGCTCAGAACTCAAAACAGGTTAAACGCTAGGTCTGAGGACCTGTCACTGCAAGCCTAAAGAAGAGGCTGAAGGATAAAGGTTTACTGAGGAGGGTGCTGAAGTTCGCTTGAGATTCAGCTCTAATGAGGGAAACAGTGAATGGAGACCTGAGTTTTACTCCGCCTCTTTCCATCCCACTGTGCCCCTCACAATTCACATGTTGTTGTTTAGCCACTGAGTCATGTCCAGCTGTTTGCGACCCCTTGGACTATAGTCCAGGCTCCTCTCCTTTGTCCGTGGAGTCTTCCCAGGCACGAATACTGGAGCAGGTTGCCATTACCTTCTCCAGGAGATCTTCCTGACCTGGGGATGGAACCCAAGTCTCTTGCATCTCCTGTATTGGTAGGTGGATTCTGTACCACTGAGCCACCATTTGGGCACAATTTAACTCCTCTAAGCCTCAGTCTTTGAATTTCAAAAAGGAGGATGCTTTTCCTACCTCACAGAGCCGACGTAAGGATCAAAAGAGACCAAGTGTGTGAAAGTGGCCCAGAGTGCCCATCAGTTCCGTTCAGTTCAGTCCAGTCACTCAGTCGTGTCTGACTCTTTGCGACCCCATGAATTGCAGCACGCCAGGCCTCCCTGGCCATCACCAACTCCAGGAGGTCACTAAGACTCACATCCATCAAGTCACTGATGCCATCCAGCCATCTCATCCTCTATCGTCCCCTCTTCCTCCTGCCCCCAATCCCTCCCAGCATCAGAGTCTTTTCCAATGAGTCAACTCTTCGCATGAGGTGGCCAAAGTACTGGAGTTTCAGCTTTAGCATCATTCCTTCCAAAGAACACCCAGGGCTGATCTCCTTTAGAATGGACTGGTTGGATCTCCTTGCAGTAGACATGTCATAAACCTCAGATCAATTACCCTCTCTCTCTTGGGAAGATTTTCTGGGTCTGCAGCAGCTGAGGGACCCACCCTAGGCTTTGGGCTCCATCTCAATACATACCTCTATTAAAGCACCTTACAATGGAACTGTTGGTTTTCTTGTCCTCAAGGGCAAGAACTATGTCATTCACTTCTGTTAGTCTGACATACTTGTTCTCAAAAGAATCTACTGGACACTCATTAAAGGAATTTTAATTTCTTTGTGTTTCTGAACAAGACCAAAACTGAAGAAATCGCACCAAAAACAAGCATGTGTTCATTTGTTTATTCCAAAATGTTTATTTCATCAACTCTAAAAAGGCACTGTGTTTAAGATACACCATTACTCATGTCTCACTAAGAAAGAAAAACGCTGCCAACTGAAGTAGGACGTACTGCCAACGGTAAGACTTGTCTCTTACATCTTTATTTATTTGCACCTCCTTTCCAGAGTTCTATTTTAATGTCAAACTGAAATTTCAATTTTAAATGATTTTTTATTAAAAAGATAAAATGATTTGTTTTATAATTTTGAACACACACACAGATAACAAATCCCCCAAAATGTAGTAAAGAATTAATATGGGAAAGACAATAGCTAAGTGTTCTGAAGTTGTTCCTAAAGTAGGGAGGAGGGTGGTAAATAGATTTTGTATTTTTAGATTCAGGCATTTGTTTATAACATTGTTAACTGGAAAATTTTTGTTTGCTCAAGACAACATTGATCTAATGATAATTTCATTTAATATTTGTTAAAGGAAGACTATCTGTTACCTTAATAGTTTGTTTAGAAGTAGAATATGGTATTTTTCATTTCATCAAATTTTGGTGGAGATTTTTGGTACTTTTTGGTTCAGCACTTATGTGTGGTTACAATTTAAAATCTTAAAGCTTCTGCTGTCTCCAATATCTTACTATTTGTTATAGGAACTTTCATTAATACTAGACAAAGGCCAATACAGCAGTTAAAGGAAAGAGCTTGAATTAAAACATTTTTTTGAATGGAAACTTTTAAGATGAGACTAACTACTCTTTTTTTGGAACTGAGGTATAGTGGAGATACAATATTATATAAGTTTCAAGCGTACCACATAGTGATTCACAATTTTTAAAGGTTATATCCTGTTTAGAGTTACTATAACATATTGGCTGTATTCCCTGTGTTGTATAATGTATCCTTGTTATTTTATTTTATACATGGTAGTTTGTACCTTTTAATCCCTTGCCCCTATCTCTCCTCCCCTCTCCCTTCTCCCTGCTGGTAACCACTGGTTTGTTCTCTATATCTGTGAGCCAGTTTTTTTTGTTGTTGTTGTTGTTATAGTCACAAATTTGTTTTATTTTTTAGATTCCACAATATAAGTCATAGCATATGGTATTTGTCTTTCTCTGTCTGACATTTCACTTCTTATATTGCAAGTCCATCCATATTGCTGGAAAAGGCAAAACTTTATTCTTTTTATGGTTGAGTAATATTCCGTTGCTTACATATACCACATTTTCCTTATGCGTCCATCTGTTGATGGATACTTATGATGCTTCCATATCTTGGCCATTGTAAATGGTGCTGCTATGGACATTGGGGTGCATATATCTTTTTGAATTAGTGTTTTTGGGTTTTTTTTTTTTTTTTGGATATATACCCAGGAGTGAAATTGCTAGGTCATATGACAGTTCTATTTTCAGTTTTTTGAGAAATTTCCATACTGTTTTCCACAAGAGGCTGCACTAATATACATTCCTACCTACACTGTACAAGGGTTCTCTTTTCTTCACATCCTTGCCCACATTGGTTATTTGGTTCTTTTGGATGACAACCATTTAGATTATGTTTAAAACGCTAATGTAGTGGGGAGAATGAAGAAAATGATTACTGAATGCCAACTCTTATTTCTTATATTGCTCTCAAAATCCCTATTCTCAAGGAACTAACATTCTAGTGGAAGGAGACATACAGTGAACAATGGGAGGAGATATACAGTGAAATTAAAACAGAGATTCAACTTGCGATCTTCTGTTGGGATGCTCCATAAAGGAAAAAAGTATGGTGATGTATAGACTCCAGAGTTAGGGTTTTTAGATGAATCACAGAAAAGGTCATGACTAGATTAAGAAAAATAACTACGTGTTATTAAGGTATCGAACAACACCTTCTGTAGGGAGAATGTTGAATCACTACTGCTTGACAACTTCACCAAACATTCTCCTTTGTAAAGACAGGAGACTGGGCTGGAATGTGCATTCACAGACATTTCTGTGGGGGGTGACACACCCAAACGGGCATAAATCCTGTTCAGGCACAATTCTCCCTAGTCTGGGCAGCACAGTAACAGCATCTGGCAGTTGGGGTCACCTGGATTTTGCACTTCTGTGTCACAATACCTGAAGAAAGACTTTCTTGAAATATTGGGCTTTATAAAGAAGAAAAGAGGATTAACTGAGTGGGGCTGGACTCACACTGGATGAACTGTATACAGTCACTAAAGGGATGACATGCATAGATACGTGTAATAAATTATAGTGTCACAGCGAGTATAAGCATAATACGACGTGGAAGCCACTACCAAGCCTTGTAGGCCAGGGTCCCAGGAGTGGTCAGGGAGGGATTTCCCTGACTCTTTGAGTCTTCCTATTTGTCCTTCGGGATGTTTCTGCATCTCCACCTTGTCCTTTTCTGCCTTCAGTACTATCCAGAGCCCAGGTGGCTGTGCATCTCTCTGTGGCCGCCTTCCCAGCAGCACCTTGCAGAGGTGGTCACATTCTGGAGATGGAGGCTAGATGGTAAGACGAGAGAGGTGGACTTGGCAAAGACCCTGTGCTTTTGGCAAAACTGGTGACTGAGAGGGGCATGGGTGTCTTGGGGGTAATTGATATGGGCCAGTTGACTCTAAGAGTTTCCTTTAGCCTGCGTATCCTTATGCCATTATCCTGTGCAGTGATACAACCCCAGGATCTGTGGAAGCAGCAAAAAGAACGAAAATTGAATTTCCCTCTAGTCCACCTGGTAGTCAGTACATACTTGAGTGACTAGTCGGCTTATCCTGTAGACAACCCTACATCCTTGAATGTGGTGTCTTGAGAGAACAGAAAGCTGTATCCCTCAGCTAGATGGACCGAGATGAACAGACAGAAAGGCATGGAGTGTTTGACCCATGCTGCTGTTGCTGCTGCTAAGTCGCTTCAGTCGTGTCCAATTCTGTGCGACCCCATAGACGGCAGTCCACCAGGCTCCCCCATCCCCGGGATTCTCCAGGCAAGAACACTGGAGTGGGTTGCCACCTCCTTCTCCATGCTGGGCCCTTAATAACTGTTTTGCTAAAATGACCGGATTTAGATACATGACCTAGACAGAAACAAGTATTTGCTTCATTTCTTTGATCGGACTTCATGAATATCTCTTATATTTGAGTTATGTGTTTCTTCCCCAAATAGTTTTCAATCCAAACCTGGTAGATGGGTAAAGGTAATTTTCCTGAAGACATAACCATGGCCAGAATTAGGTGATACTCAAAGTGGACAGGCATTCTTCTGAGTGTCCCTAACATGCTTATTCTCAGGGCTGGCCACCTTCTTCATCTGGTGGTTCCAGGGCTCTAGACTCGGGTAGGAGAGTGGAGGTCTGAAAACACATATTCACACTTTGTGGGGTCCTGTAGAGGCTGAGAGGAGTCTGGTTTGCTCAAGAACCAACCGTAGGCACTGCTGGGATTCTCCTCATGGTGTACTCCAATCCATGACGTGGGGATGATAAACAACTCTGGGGAGTGGATTTAACGGCTGCAGGAAATAATTTTTCTAGGGAGAAAGAAAGTGGTTTGTTTTTAAGACTTTGTTCCTCTCTTAATCCTGGTGGTTGTGGTTTATAAAGACCTTCCCACTCATCTCTATGACTCCTTCCCATTTGTCACTTTCTTCAGATCCTGGGACTTACTGCAAAAGATGCAGTTTCCAAAAACGCTGAAGTCATGTTGGCAAGATAAAACTATTTCAATCAGCGGATTTGGGGGAGGTATAGAAACACAGAGCAGATTCTTGTTTTCTAAACTTTTTAGGTTAAATATTTAAAAGTTAAGAATTTAGTAAGTTTGGGAATACAAACTTTCCTTCTATTTCGTGTACCCTGGGTCTTTGGAATCGTCTCTTGTTTTTAGTCTCTACCCGAGATTAAGAAGGTGCCCTTGCTAGTGGCGACTCAGTGCCAGCCCTCAGAGGCTGGTTTGGAGGGAGGAAAGGCTCCCCCAGCCTGGAGCGAGAGTATCTGACTTTTCATCATGAGCCATGTGATTACAAGGCCACTTGTTTGTGATTCCAGTGAAGTCAAGAAGGGCCTCCATCTACTGATGAATATGAACGTGACTCATGCATGTGTCAAGCACATATGAAGGCTTTCATTCCTGTTTTCCTTTTGTCAGCCATCTTTCAGAACGCCCTAGTTTCACGGTGTGCTTTGGTAGACCTAAACACGAACACCTCAACTGAATAAAGCGTTACGTTTGGCTTAATCACACAAACGGATCCTGTGCTATGAGTTTGCCTCTTGGGGAAGAGGTCAAACTGGCATCAGTGACCAACAGGAATGAATGAGGTTTTAATGACCTGCCTGAGCTGGCTAATCATGTAAGCCACCCCTGCTGGCCAATGTGCATTTCATCCTTCAGTCAGGATGGCCCCAAAGGGCTGGCCCTTCTGTGTCCAGCAGAGGCCACAAGTTGAAGGCTTGGATTTTAGACCAAGGTCAACAGGAAGTCTCAGGGCTGGCACAGAGTCCTTTTATCTCCTGTTTCAGAAACAAGGTCCCTCAGAGACAGAAAAACACCCAGAGCTCCCCTGTGGGCTCTGACACTATTGTCTCTCCAGCCCTGCTCGTAATAACCTAGGCAATCTTGGTTTTAAAAAATCTGCAGAATTCCCCAGTGGGTAGCAGTTACTACAAAGTAACATAATTTCTGACATGGGTGGATGTCTAAAATGCTTCCATTTTCTCCTCTTCTCTTATGCCTGCCTCAATTTCTCATCTTATGAAAATTTACAAATTTTTGCACCTGTACTTACTTAATAGTTCAAGCCTGACTCCAGCTCACATTATGTTTTAATATATTTGTGCTCCAATGGTCCTCTCTCTGTGCTCTTTTTCTCTCTCCACACTTTCTTCCCCTACCCTCCACTCTCCTTTTCCCTCTGTCTCCCACACCTTCCTTTCTCTCTCCGTTCTGCCCTCAGTTTCTATGCTTCTTGCTCCTTTTTCTCTCCATCTCTGTGTCTCTCTCTATCTTTGCAAAGATACATCTCTTCTTCGCTCTCTGTAGGTTTCCTCACCTCTGACAGTTTTTTGTTTCAGCCCCCCTTGCCCACCTCATCCTCCTAAGATGCTTTCATTCCCATAATGTCCTTCACATTTCAGGGCCAAATACTCACCAGCAGGAAGCCAAATCCAACAAAGAGTGCAACGGTGACAGCGGTAGCAGCCAGGGAAATGAGGATGATTTTGCTGGGCGTCAGGAGCCCAGGGGGTCTCACTGCTGTTACTGAGTCTGTTCCCTCCAGGTGAGTGTCTGGATGTTTAGTGGTGTAGTCGTCTGTGGTCCCCGGGTCTGGTGTGGTGTGGTTGTCCATGGTCCCCGGGTCTGGAGTGGTGTGGCCCTCCATGGTCCCCGGGTCTGGTGTGGTGTGGCCCTCCGTGGTCCCCGGGTCTGGAGTGGTGTGGCCCTCCGTGGTCCCCGGGTCTGGAGTGGTGTGGTCCTCCGTGGTCCCTGGATCTGGAGTGGTGTGGCCCTCCGTGGTCCCCGGGTCTGGAGTGGTGTGGCCCTCCGTGATCCCCGGGTCTGGAGTGACGTAGTCCTCTGTGATCCCTGGGTCTGGAGTGGTGTAGTCNCTGGAGTGATGTAGTCCTCTGTGATCCCCGGGTCTGGAGTGGTGTGGTCCTCCGTGATCCCCGGGTCTGGAGTGGTGTAGTCCTCCATGGTTTCTGGATCTGGAGTGGTGTAGTCCTCCGTGATCCCCAGGTCTGGAGTGGTGTGGTCCTCTGTGATCCCCGGGTCTGGAGTGATGTAGTCCTCCGTGATCCCCGGGTCTGGAGTGATGTAGTCCTCCGTGATCCCCGGGTCTGGAGTGGTGTAGTCCTCCGTGATCGCCGGGTCTGGAGTGGTGTAGTCCTCCGTGATCCCCGGGTCTGGAGTGATGTAGTCCTCCGTGATCCCTGGGTCTGGAATGATGTAGTCCTCCGTGATCCCCAGGTCTGGAGTGGTGTGGTCCTCCATGGTTTCTGGATCTGGAGTGGTGTAGTCCTCTGTGATCCCCGGGTCTGGAGTGGTGTGGTCCTCCGTGATCCCTGGGTCTGGAGTGGTGTAGTCCTCCATGGTTTCTGGATCTGGAGTGGTGTAGTCCTCCATGATCCCCAGGTCTTGTGTGATGTAGTCCTCCGTGATCCCCGGGTCTGGAGTCATGTAGTCCTCTCTCTTGTCTGGGCCCTTAGTGACATGATTGTTGGTCATCCCTGGGCCAAAAATGAGAGAACTTTGGTGGTCCAGTGGTTGAGAATCTGCCTGCCAATACAGGGGACATAGGTTTGGTCCCTGGTCCAGGAAGATCCCATGTGCTGTGGGGCAGCTAAGCCTGTGTGCCACAACTACTGAAGCCCTGGCTGTCTAGGGCCCATGCTCTGCAACAAGAGAAGCCATCGTGCCACAGCTAGAGAGTAGTCCCCAGTCTCCACAGCTAGAGCAAGCCCAACTCAGCAAGGAAGACCCAGGCAGCCAAAAATTAAATTTAAAAATGACAGAGCTTTGTCTTGTCTTTGAGTCTCCAGGGCTGGTCTCTGGGTCTTCAGTGGAAACATTTTGGCTTGTTTCTACTTAAAAAAGAAAATTCTTCTAATGTGGATCATTGATGGTCCATCATCATCTGCTCTGTTTAACAGTCTTCACAGCTATCTCGCCCTTACAAATAACACATCTCCCTATATAATGGGATTAGATCTATTTGAGTTAAAGATCATCTGATATTTTAGATTTAATTCTGATAAAACATGTTCCAACAGCATGCTCGACAATACGGCATATCCAGAGCTAAGTCATGTCCTTGGAGGATCTTCTCATCCGGCCTTTGATTCTGCCCTTTGTGGTTCTGGTCGCTTCCTAAATCTCACTTCTCCTATTGGTGTTTCAGCAATCTGGGTATTCTGACTCCAGGTTTGTCTGTGTCTCCACTCATCCAGTTACGCCTGGGTCTCTGGTAAACAAGTGAGACAGGAACCACGATTCTTACTAGAGACAGAATTCAGGTCATGGTTCGGTATATGACTAGAATGAAGCGGACCCTGGGTCACATCTGGGGCTGAAGGGGAAGATCGAGGGCAGGTAATGGTCAAGGTGGTCTGAGGTGGTGTGTGTGCTTAGTTGCTAAGTCATGTCTGACTCTGCGACCCTATAGACTGTAACCCGCCAGGCTCCTGTCCATAGAATCTCCCAAACAAGAATACTGGGGTGGATTGCCATTTCCTCCCCCAGGGGAGCTTCCTGACCCAGAGATAAAACCCGAGTCTCCTGTGTTTCCTGCATTGTCAGGCAGATTCTTCACCACTGAGCCACCTGGGAGACCCCATTGCGAGGGTAGGAGGAGTCATAAGGGGCTGTGGATATGGTCTGGTTGGGGTTGACAGCAGCATTAATCTGGGTACAAGTAGATGGAAGAGATGAGTCTTTCCACCTCCCACCACGCCCACCTGCAGGATATCAGAACTGGGAGATTATGCAGCCTATGTGGCATACATTTTGGAGTTCTGGGTTCCCCTGCTCAAAACAATTCTCTCCTACCTCCTGCCAATTCCTCAGATTCCTCAGAAAGGGCTCAAGTGTTTCATTTCCCAAGGCAAGTTGACATACAGAAACATAAAGTCTAAATAATAAAAAATAGAGCATTTCCTTAAATGAGGATGTGAGAAAGATAATGAGAAGGCCCATTGGAATCTGCTCCTCTGACCAGGAACTGGGGGCAGGTAGCAGGGTCCAGAGCTCCCCAAGGTTCTCCCACCTCTTCCACACCCTCCCTCCAGGAGGGCCCTACCTGAGTCCTAAGAGGTTCCTTCTCCAGGGATCCTGACCCCAGCTCTCCAGATCCTGGGGAACCTTTGCACTCTTCTCTCCTAAACAGTTCACTCACCCAATTCCAAACCCCTGAAGAGAAGCAGCAGCAGGAGAAGGGAGGGAGTGGGGCCTTTTCTTTTCTTCATCTCAAGAGAATCCACATGGGCTGGAACCCAGGAAGGCTTTTCCTCCTCCCTTCTCTGTACGTTTTCTGTCTTCCTTCTCTGTAAGCACACAGCAGGTGTGGGGTTTATAGCTGCTGCTACCAAGGGAATCCAGGATGCTTGGGTCTTCCTTCCTTCTTTCGGGGAGGAACAGCCTGCTCTTTTACTGTCAATCAAAGGAAGAAGAATCCGATGCAGAGGAGTGGCAGGGTGGAAGAGAGCTGTCCTAAGTGCAAGAAGGAGATCTTGGTGCTGCCCAGAGCCCAGAGTTGGGCAGTAACAGGGGATTAAGCTTGTCAGTGTGAGTGGCATCGCTTTCTGACGCAGGGCCCTGGACAGACACCGTGAGCTGGTGCTCAGGGAGGGGCTTGGGCTCCCTCTTCCGCAGGTGGAGTGGTAAAGTTGGGGTGACCATGGAAGGATAATGGCAGGCCTGGCTTAGGGATAGGGGATGGTGAGAAGAGAGCAGGACATCTGAGGGTGTTCAGAGCGCACTTGGTCCTTACCACAAAGGACGATCACTGATGAAGGGGGAGAAATACCCAATCTCTCTGTCTAAGAACTGCCCCTGTCTCTCAATCAGTCATTTACAAAAGTCCTTTCCAATAGCTCATCTCCCCCCTGCAGATGCGTCTCTTTGCTCCTATTACTTGAATGCCCTCAGTCCACCAAGCTTTCCTCAGTGACTCGATGAAGTTAGCTCACCTCCGAAAGTTCCAGTTGTCTTTTAATGAGAATGGCCATCTTGCTTCCTTTTCTGACTCCCACCCCGCCTCGTTCAGTGTTGTCCAAAAATCTATAGCTGCCTGTCCTCATTCAGAGGCAGGACGTTTCCTGACATTTGTGGGACCTCTTTCCCAGTGTCCTCTTAAGTGGAAGAGGAACTGGGGAATTACAGGAGGGCTATAGATTCCTCAGATTCCTCAAAAAGGGCTCAAATGTTTCATTTCAGAGGGCAGCTGATTCCCTGAAAGTCAACTTAATGAATGGTGGGTTTACCAAATTTAATTGATTACTTCAACTACTGCTTTTATTTGAATGGATTAAATATTTTCAAAGAGAATACTGTTTAGATGAATTAAGCAAGTATTCCTATATGTTAACTATAACCAATGAATATATTTTAAAGGACTGTCATAAGGAGTCAGTTCAGTTTAGTTGCTCAGTTGTGTCCAACTCTTTGCGACCCCATGGACTGCAACACGCCAGGCTTCCCTGTCCATCACCAACTCCCAGAGTTTGTACCTCTTGACTTATTTTTTAAGTCAAGAGGTACTATTTGCATTTAGTGAGACCCACCTTTTATTCATGTATAGATCTGTGAGGCTTTGTGCTTTATTTAAACTTTTTAAATTTTGAGATAATTTTAGACTTACAGGAGAGTTGCAAAAATAGTAATGAGAAATTTGAAATTAAAAGATGCTTGCTCCTTGGAAGAAAGGCTGTGGCAAATCTAGACAGTGTATTAAAAAGCAGAGACATCATTTGCCAATTAAAGGTCCTAATAGTCAAAGATATGGTTTTTTCAGTAGTCATGTACAGATGTGAGAGTTGGACCATAAAGAAGGCTGAGAACCAAAGAAATGATGCTTTTTAACTGTGGTGCTGGAGAGGACTCTTGAGAGTTCTTGCAAGGAAATCAAACTGTCAGTCCTAAAGGAAATCAGTCCTGAATATCCATCATTGGAAGGACTGATACTGAAGCTGAAGAAGCTCCAGTACTTTGGCCACTGATGCGAAGAGCTGACTCACTGGAAAAGACCCTGATGCTGGGAAAGATTGAGGGCGGGAAGAGAAGTGGGAGACAGAGGGTTAGATGGTTGAATGGCATCACCAACTCAATGGGCCTAAGTTTGAGCCAACTCCAGGAGTGGTGAAGTACAGAGAAAACCTGGGGTGTTGCAGTCCCTGGGGTCAAAAAGAGTTGGACACGACTTAGTGACTGAAAAACAAATACAATGACAGAAACTAAGAAACTAAGATGTCATTTTTCTCTTCCAGGATCCAATCCGGAATTCCACATGGCATTTATTTATGGGTCTCCTTAGTCTCTTCTAATCTGTGACAGTTCCTCTGTCTTTGTCTTTCATGATGTTGACACTTTTAAAGAGTATCATCATTTTATAGGATATCCTAAAGCTTTATTTTTTATTAGATTATAGTTGATTTACAATGTTGCATTTGTTTCTGCTTTTCAGCAACGTGTATCAGGTATACATATACATATACCACTCTTTTAGATCTTTTTCCATATAGGTCATGTCCTTACAGAGTATTGAGAAGAGTTTTCTGTGCTATACAGTAGGCTGCTATCAGTTATCTTTTATATATATATATATATATATATAGTAGTGTGTTTATGTCAATCCCAGTCTCCCAATTTATCCCCTGCTTTCCTCCCTAGGAACTGTCAGTTTGTGTCTTTCTGTTAAGAAGGCTCTGGCAAAGGTCCAGACTTTGAGAACCACAGCAAAAGCCAAGTGAAAACATGAAACAAAGGTGAGTGATTCACTGGCATGAGGAAGGGTCAGCGAATGTGTGTGATGAGCAAGTTGCACCAGAATCCTTAACGAAGCCTTGGCTTTCAGCATCGTTGGGTGCTGACACATGGATTTTTTGGCCCTGTTCTGAGACCTGGCTTTGTGGGAAGTGCCAAGAACTTGGCTCCTGGCTGCGGAGGCTGAGCCCACCCTTGCAGAAATTTGGATCACACTTCTCTGCCCAGGACGGCTGCTGGGGCTGAGAGCCCGCAGGCCAGACAGGTGCCGACTCACACCTGTCTTTCCAGTGAAGAGCAGGCCTGTGTGGCCAGGGAACCAGGCAATGTGCCACCTCTAGGGGCAGCCCTGTTAGCAACACCTTCTCTGCTTCCCTATCTGTGAACTTGTGCTCTGAACTCGCACAGCAACTGTTTTCTGATTGTGCAACACAAACCTGTGAAGCCCAGCAGTTTCTTCCCCCCACCCTTTCCTGATTCCATTCTTCCATCAGCCTGGAGACCTTCAGGGAATGGGGAAGAAAAGGGGATAAATACACAGTCTGGATTTCACTCTAGGGATTCGTGAGCTGGGAGAACATAGGCAAGAAGGGTCTTTAGGAACCTTTATTCACAGCAATGTATAAGCACACACCCACAGTGTCTGGTTCCACATATATTAGATACATTTATTCAACAATTCAGTCACAGCTACAGCCTCCTTTTGTTGGAAGAATCTAGCTGGGAAGGAGGCTGAAGAAAAGTTGGGAGGAGCAGGAACGGGGGCACTTCACCTCTTGATCCAGGTCAGCAGCCTCTCTGCCCCCGAGGACTGTGTTGCTTCTGCCTTCAGGGATGCTCAGGGCCATGCTTGTCTCCCAGACAGCCCTCTGGCTGAAGGAGAAGACAGATCTCCTCTGAAGTCAATTACAGTCGCCCTGGACCCTTCTGGGACTTCATAACAGCCATGAGGGCATAGCAGTGGGGGCAGCAAGAGATCTACGTTGAAGAGGTTTCTTAGGCTTGGAGAGTTTCTCTAGAAGACAAGAAGCTGAGTAGTTTCGGAGTCCTGTCCCCCTCCTCCAGTGCTCACCCCCTCTTCATGTCTCTTTGGCTCCCGTCTTCCCCTCATCAGTTTCCTCTGAATGTCTTGGCTTTGTGGCCCTTTCTTGCTGACTCTAACCTGTTGTTTCTGTCTTTCCTGATTTTCTTATCCTGTTACTCCCACAGTTCCCTGCTGTCTCTTGCCTAGTTCCTCCTTGACTTCCCTGCTCTCTTTCCCTCAGAAAAAAAAGGGGTTTCTTGCATATCAGACACTCACAAAATAGAAAAGAAGCCCAGTGAGGAGAATCACAGCCATCGCAACTGAGGCCAGAGTAACTAGGACGACTTCCCCCGGCCTCAGGTGTCCGCTAGGGTTTTCCTCTTCCCTTGGTGGAGCAGTACTTGAGCTGGTGACGCTGGAGATGGTAGCCGTTGTGTCAGTTCCACTGGATGGTGTGGTCAGTCCAAGGGAGGTGGCTGTAGTGTTAGCAGTAGACGTTACAGCTTATTAATAAAGGATGGCTGGTTAGTTCCACTGGAAGTTTTGTTTGATTCTGCAACTACTACTACCACCAATGGCAATAATGTGTGTGTGCACGTGCACGTGCTCAGTCACACAGTCAATGGCAATAACAACTGTCATCTGTTGAATAATGACGATGCTCCAGGTGTTGTGCTAAGTGCCACACATGAATTAGTACTTCAAATACTCATAATACCGCCATGAGATAGGAACTTTCAGCACTCCCATTTTATAGATAGAGAAATTGAGGTTCAGAGAAGTTAAGCCTGGTCCCAGGCTAGACAGCTAGCGGGTCATGGAGCAGGAATTTAAACCAAGGCTGACTGACACTAGCTCCAGTCCTTAACCTGTGTATTCTACATCCTAGGTCACGTGACCTGGGAAGTCACGTGACCTGGGAAGTCACATGACCTGGGGTCCTAGGTATTATTCCTTCTCTAACTATTCATGATATTCTTCAGATAAAAGAGCTAGTTGAAGGGTCCATGTGTATATACACATGTATATATTGAGCTACTCTCCAAACAGAATTGTACCTGTCTTCCAGGGGAGGAATAATCAAGGGGAGGTTTGGGAGGGGAAATAGTGTGTATTTTCACTACTATCAGGTAATTCTTATGCACCCAAAAGTTGGGAGCTGCCAGGTATGGGACCCCAAAGTGACCTTGACACTTGGCCTGGCATAGAACTTGTTGCAGGTAGCCCGAAATGATAAGATCTCCCAGGATTCTGGGAAGGGACCCAACTTCCTTACTTAGTGAGGGAGCATTAAGATGAGGCTTGTGCTTTTCCCCTCCATTTCATGTCTCTTTCCTGCCCTGTTCTTATTTTCCATCCCAATAACAACCAAGCTCTTGGCCTCCCAGCTGCCTATATACCCTCACCTCATCTATGGCTCTGATCTCTTGCTAGGATGTGGTTTTCTTCCCCTTACTTATTCCTTTCATAGTATCATCTGGACTAACATAAATATCACAGATTTAGATTTAGAGGAAGAGTCCAAAAATTCCTTGTTAATGCCTCCGATTAGGGTAATGATTAGGGTCAAGAGAAAAAAGAGGAATTTCCTGGCAATCCAGTGCTTAGGACTCTGCGCTTTCAGTGCCAAGGGCGTGGGTTCAATCTGTGGTCAAGGAACTAAAATCCTGCAAATGCAAAAGAGAGAGAGAGAGAGAGGGAGAGAGAGAGACAGAGAGAAGTTAAGTGAGAAATTGAGATGAGAAGTTGACCTATGATGAGGGAATAGATTTGTTTTGTTCAGGGGCATAAACAAATGAGTCCAAGTCATGATGGGGCAAATTCTAGAAAGAATCCAATCTGTGTGAGTGTGGAACACTTACAAGCTTAATTAGAGGCTAGGTGACCACTGTCAGGAATGTTGGAAATGGGTCCCTGCCTACTGCAGGTGGTCAGACATTAAGATACCTTCCAACTCCAGTGCATCTGTCTTAAGGGTTGATTTATTACAGAGGAAATAGGCCAGACTTCTGGGCAGAAGAGTTGTTACTGGGAACGAATGGAGAGCAAAGGCTAGGTTGGATGGAAGAGAATAAAGCAAAATATCGGTCCTTACTTCTTTGATGAGAATGAGAGCTAACAGGCAGAGTGTGTGTGCCAGGATTGGACAATATTTTCCCCAAACCCTATTCAGACTTCAAGATTATATCACTCACCATTTCCTAAAAGTAGTAGAAGATGAAACAACAGCCAGCATTCAAGGGAAAACGCTTTTTCCTTCATCTTGAGATGCTCTGACTGCCACGCCTGGAAAGGAGGTTTCCTGATTCCCAGATGTGATTAGGCCTAGAATGGAAAGAAAAAATTCTGAGATTCTTCTTTCTGAAGAATCTCAAGGTGGAGATCTGAGGCTAGAGTGCTGGGAGTTTGGGTTTCCAAAGAATGGGTCCTCAACCTAAGGAAAAATACCAGTAGGGGGCACCTGGGGCTGCAGACTGAATGCCTGGTGCCTTAGGATCCCTTCACAGAGTGTCACCTCTTACTTTCTCTTTCGAAGAAGGTCTTTATAGTATCACTGGGGCTGGGCAGGGGCTGGGTATGTGACCTGTTGTTCTTCCAGCTATGGGCAGGTAACAGGATATCTGAACTCAGAGAAGAGGGCTGTAGAGGCCAGGAGATGCAGAATGGAAGATGACGTGGTCCCCTTAGGCAGGGCCTGGGGAGGAGCAGGAAGTTGTACAGTTCAAGGGGATCAAATTGTCACAGTGGAGGGAACTCCTCCTCTGAGGCACAGATGGGGTTAAACATCTGTTCAGCTCAAGACCTTGCTTCCTGGAGAGAAGTCCTGAGTAACCAGGATGACTGGGCAGGGCAGGGAGTGTGAGAAGAAAGACTTGATGAACAGAACTTAGTTGGGAGGACACATAAAACGAGATTCACTGTCACTGTGAATCTCATTGTCCAGTATCATCCGGACTAACATATCCGGACTAACTTATCCACCCAAGGAACTTCAGTTGGTTCTTCTCATCAGTGCTGCATGCCAGACAAGCGGAATGATCGAAGAAATTCCTACACTTAGGACCGAGCCAGTTTGCCAGGGAGCTGAGGGCACATTACCAGCTTGTTTAGATAGTAGATGAGACCAGCAGAAATGAAACAAAGAAAGCTGGAAGAGGAGGATAAAGCAAAGACAGTAATGGGGCTTTGACAATCCCCTGATGGGATTGATAGTGCCTTCATTCACAGTTCATGGCAAAAAAATCAGGGAAGGATTCCATGGGAGTTTTAATTTGATATTATATGTAATCAAAGCAAGCTGTCTCCACCTTCTCCAGACACAGAGGTTTTTCTGGTAGAGGAACCATTTCAGATTCTTTTTTTAGGGAGGGCAGGTCATCTTATGGGATTTAGTTCCCAACCAGGGATCAAACTGGGGTCCTTGGAGTGAGAGTATGGAGTTCTAACCACTGGATAGCTAGGGAATCTCCCCATTTCAGATTCTTTAGATGTTTGGGTGAAAGAATATTAATTGCCTGTGAAGCTGGAGGGAAGTGAGCTGACAAGCAGGAGATGTATATTCATCCCACAAATATTTAGTGATTTCCTACTATGTGTCAGACATCGTACTCCAGTAAACAAAACAGATTTGTGTTATTTTGGAGCTTATATCTAAGATAGAAAAGAACTGTGAATGAGTTTCAAAAGCAGGAAGAGAATGGCTTGTGGTAGAAAATGAGCCGTTGGGTGGGAGGAAGCAGATTCTAGGATGTCCTAGGAAAGGCCTTGGTTGTTGATCTGCCCACTGTCTGTGATGGGAAGTCCCATGTGGGGATGGATGAGGAGTGTGGTCAGTAACAAGTTGGTATTGGGATCTCAGGTAAAAAATCCCAGGAACATTTCTAAGTAGAAAGATGTTTTTCTCTACAGCATATTGTAGTAATAGGACTTGTCTTACAGCACAGGTTTACTGATACATTAGCTATTTTTCTTTTTTTCATCTTTCAAACTTTTTTATTTACAATAAAGTGTAGCAGTCATTATGGACTTAATGGAGCAGATGTCAGCTGTGCATTAAGCATTATACTTCATTCCTTGAAGGTGTGCCTCATCATCACTGGAGCTGCTTGCCCCCCTCTGACTTCTGGTCCAGCCTACTCTTGTTACTCTTCACCATGTAGATGAAGAAAGTGAGGGTCTCCTTTTCATTCACAGGTATGTTCCTGAAGTGTTGGCTGACCCTTGCTGCTAACTGGGCCTTAGTGAAGCCTGATCTGCAATTTGTAGTGTCGTTTGTAACGTTGGAGAGTGTCCACCTGCAGCTGGAACAGATCAACCTCAGGAATGTCTGTGTCGTGCTCAGGGGAATCTCCGCCATCGTCCCTTGTCTTCCTCTGCCTTTTATTTGGTATACTCTGGATGAAATTCTTGTGGAAATCGCAAATACACAGGTGCCTTACGCTCTGGTCGATGTCCAGCTTGAGTTTCTTCTGTGAGATGCTCTTCTGGACTCTCCTTGAAGGAGGCGTTGCCCTCGGGCGGGACCCAGCGCTCGCAATCCTCGGTGAGGAGGCAGCTCAGGCCGTAGCCCGGGGCGGCGGCGGGGGCGGCGGGGCGCCCCTCGCGGCAGTTCTTCTCGGTGCTAAAGCCGTTCATCTCCACGTCCCTGGCCGGCCTCTCTGGGGGAAGGTCCCCTAGGCCACTCCGTAGCCGTGCTCCCCGCGGGGCGGGTCGCCGAGGCCCCCCGCACAGGAGAGTCCCAGAGCCCGTCTCCAGCCGAGGCGCTGCCCAGCCCCGCTCGCGGGAGGCCCGGCCCCGCGCCGCCGCGCTCCGGCTCCTTCGGTTCCCGGCCCGCGTCTCCACCGAGCCCCTTTCTTCCTGCCCGCGGCCGGGGGGTGGTCTCCCGCGGCTTTTAGGGCCCCGCCGGGACTCTCCCGGAAGCGCCTTCTGCCGGGGGCCCTGAACCGTTACCCTTCGGCGGGGACGTCCAGGAGGGCGTCCCAGGAAGCAGCTGCTCCCCGAAGACTCTGGGCCGGGTTGCCAGAGGGTTCTGAGGGCCAGCGCCGGCTCCAGCCTTATTTCAGCTGCGGGGCGAACTCGCCGCCGGGCAGCTCCCCCGGGGTGGCGCGGCCTCCCTGCGCGGCGCCCGGTCCCCTGCTGCTCGTCTAGCTCGCCCCACCCCTGCAGCCGCTCGGTTGCGCCCCGAGTCCCGAGGCAGTGCCCGGGCCTCCGCCCGCCCAAGGCTCCGCACCTTAGCTGTTTTTCTGAGTGACTTTTTTCTCATCTACTTAATAGGGATTATAATTTGAACTTCATGGGGTTGCTGTGAGGACTAAATGATGGTATATTAAAAAAAAAAAATCGTAGAAGTCACTCAGAAGCAAAACGATAGCAAAACAAACACAAAATTAAAAAGATGACCATTTCATCTAGATATAACATGCATTAATAAATTTTATTTCTTAGAGTATGTTTATTTCTTAGAGTGGCTATATTTTCTTCTCCATCACACAACGTCTGGAGGAGACACAGGAAGGGAGGAAGACTCTTCTTAAAGACAAAGTCAAGCTCTGGAGGGCACTGAAATGAACTGAGTGGAGGAAAGATGGGGAAGCAGTGACCTTAAGAGCTGTTACTGTGCCCATCCCAATACCCAGTCAAGCAAATTCCTTGATCCTAGACTTCTAAGTTATGAGGGAGCCCTGGGAACATACTTACTTGACATCATTGCTAAGCCTGATGAAGCTGTGAGTCTCTTCTGAAACAACCCTCTGCTCCAACACTGTAACTTTGGTTGTCAGACATGGGAAGTGAAGTCACTCAGTCATGTCCGACTCTTTGTGATCCCGTGGACTGTAGCCCACCAGGCTCCTCCGTCCGTGGGATTCTCCAGGCATGAGTACTGGAGTGTTGCCATTTCCTTCTCCAGGGGAACTTCCCGACCCAGGGATTGAACCCAGGTCTCCCGCATTGCGGGCAGACGCTTTAACCTCTGAGCCACCAGGCTTTGCTTACTCTTGTCCTTGACACAGGCTATAGCCTATGGCTATTCCCTGGGAGCATCCTGCTCTTCCATCAAGACTCACTCCCTCATCATGTTTCTTTGTCTTCACCCCCATGATCCTCTTCTCCATCAAGGTTTCCTCCCTTACAATGTCTCCCACTCCCAGCATCCATGGCCATGCCCTCTTCAATGACTCCACTAAGATCCGTTCTGTGGCTCTCACTGGTGTGACCTCTTCCATGGTTTCGTTCGTGGCCCCAAGCCTGTGGTTTTCACCATGGCCTCTTCAGTAGAAACCTCGGTGACTCATTTTCACAATCACCTTCATGACTCTGAAGTCATAGGCCACATTGCAGCTTTCTTCATGGCCAAGGCCACAGGCCCCTCCACGACTCAGTTTATTGTCGAGGCTGCAGAACAGTGGACCCAGGCCAAAATCACGGGTATAATAAGTGTTTCTCAGAGGCAGAAGAGTATCCCTCTAAAAGAGAAAGATGTGAATATTTTAAGAGAGTAATCCTCTAGCATTTCACAATCCACCTGGTTGGTTGACTAAAATCACAAACTTTCACTTTTTTTTCCAGGTATTTATTTTACTGACACTGAACTTGAAATTAACAACAGTAAGCAAAGCAAAGCACAGCAAATGTATTGTAGAAGATCTAGATTAAAAAGTCAGAGGTATAAAAATGAATGGTTTTTCCTTTTCCAAGTTTTTGCCACCTTGAGGATTTTTTTAAATTGAAGTATAGTTAATTTACAATGTTGTGTCAGTTTCAAGTGTACAGCAAGTTGATTCAGTAATACATATATATATAATATATATTATACATATTCATTTTCAGATTCTTTTCCATCATAGATTATACTATATTATTATTATTATAGATATTGAATATAGTTCCCTGTGTTATACAGGAAGTCCTTTGTTGTTTACTTTTTTAATATATAGTACCGTGCATATATTAATCTCAAACTTCTAATATATCTCCCTCCCCCTGACTGTCTTTTTGGTAACCATAAGTCTGTGAGTCTATTTCTGTTTGGTAAATAAGTTCATTTGTGTCATTTTTTAGGTTCTCTATATTTAGGATTGGCTAGCATCAATAATTTCAGCAGGCTTGGGCAATAGGGGTGGTCTTTAGTTGTCTGGTACCTGACTCTTGGTGATGGTGGTTTAGTCTCTCTGTTGTGTCCAGCTCTTGTAACCCCATGGACTGCGGCCCACCAGTCTCCTCTTTCCATGGACTATCCCAGGCAAGAATACTGAAGTGGCTTGTTATTTCCTTCTCCGGGGGATCATCCCAATCCAGGGATCTCTTGTATTGCAGGTAGATATTTTACTGACTATGCGACCAGGGAAGCCCCAAACCAGGGGATCTTCCCTATCCAGGGATCAAGCCTGGGTCTCCAGCACTGGCAGGCAAATTCTTTACCACTGAGCTACCTGGGAAGCCATATAAGTGCTACCATATGATATTTGTGTTTTTCTGTCTGACTAACTTCACTGAATATGATAATCTCTAGATCCATCCATGTTGCTGCAAGTGGCATTATTTCATTATTTTTTTTATGGCTGAGCAGTAGTCCATTGTATATATATACCACATCTTCTTTATCCATTTATCTGTCGGTGGATATCTTCCATGTCTTTTATGGAAGTTTTCTTCCATGTCTTGGCTATTGTAAATAGTGTTGCTATGAGCATTGGGGTTCATGTATCATTTTGAATCAGAGTTTTCTCTGGATATATGCCCAAGAGTGGGATTGCAGGATCATATGGTAACTCTCTTTTCAGTTTTTTAAGGGAACTCCATACTGTTTTCCATTATGGCTGTACCAATTTACATCCCCACCAACAGTGTAGGAGTGTTCTCTTTTCTCCTTCATTTATTATTTGTAGACTTTTCAAAAATATATTTATTTATTTAGCTGCATCAGGTCTTACTTGCAACACATGGACTCTTCATTTCATCATGTGGAATCTTTTCTTGTGGCACCTGGGCTTAGTTGCTCTGTGACATGTGGTACCTTAGTTCACCAGCCAGGAATTAAACCTGCATCACCTGCATTGGCAGGCAGATTCTTAACCACTGGACCACCAGGGAAGTCTGCACCCTGGAATTCTCTGCACCCCGGAATTTTCTGCACCCCAGGGAAATGCACCATAATAGTATAGGGGCTGGAAGGTAAAGGATGGGTGGCTGTAGAAGGGGAACTAGAAAAGTATAACTAGCTGATGCTTTGACCACAGGCAAAAAAAAACCATATGGAAGCTGAAAATTGGGACGATGATTCCCACCTGTTAAGACACCCCACTTCTGCATAACACTCTTTAGAAGCCTTCATATACCTCCAAGAATATGCACAGACTCCATTTAAGGATCATTGTGCTAGGCCAGCAGTACAAAAGTGCTTAATCCCATCCACTGCCTAGACCTCTGCTTGGGTCAAACCTGCTGGGTGAGCTGGGGTTTTGTCAGGTTAAAATGTGTTTCATTCATGTAAGTGAATCCCACGATGAAAGCTGAGTCATGATGCTTCTTAACCCTATGTACACACTCCAGTTGCTGGCAATAATGAGATGTTCACAGCGTAACTATGTGAATTAACCACAAGCTGAGTTACTCACTGTGGTGCTCTCCCTTTTCATTTACTTCTATTTTGAAGTGACTATTGCTGTTGATCTTTGGAAATCAAAATTTTTAGTCACAGGTTATGCCTGCTGGATAATATTTTTACAGCTTTATTGAGATATAATTTATATCGCATATAGTTCATCTGTTTAAAATAGATATATTAATGCGGTTTGCAAAGTCAAGTGGGCCTTAGGAAGCATCACTATGAACAAAGCTAGTAGAGGTGATGGAGTTCCAGTTGAACTATTGCAAATCCTAAAAATGATGCTGTTAAAGTGCTGCACTCAATATGACAGCAAATTTGGAAAACTCAGTGGTGGCCACAGGACTGGAAGAGGTCAGTTTTCATTCCAATCCCAAAGAAAGGCAATGACAAAGAATGTTCAAACTACTGCACAATTGTACTCATCTCACACACTAGCAAAGTAATGCTCAAAATTCTTCAAGCCAGGCTTCAACAGTATGTGAATGGTGAACTTCCAGATGTTCAAGCTGGGTTTAGAAAAGGCAGAGGAACCAGAGATCAAATTGCCAACATCTGTTGGATCGTCAAAAGAGCAAGAGAGTTCCAGAAAAATATCTACTTCTGCTTTATTGACTATGCCAAAGCCTTTGACTGTGTGGATCACCACAAACTGTGGAAAATTCTGAAAGAGATGGGAATACCAGACCACCTGACCTGCCTCCCGAGAAATCTGTATGCAAGTCAAGAAGCAACAGTTAGAACCAGACATGGAACTGACTGGTTCCAAATTGGGAAAGGAGTACGTCGAGACTATATATTGTCACCCTGCTTATTTAACTTATATGCAGAGTGCATCATGAGAATTGCTGGGCTGGATGAAGCACAAGCTGGAATCAAGATTGCCGGGAGAAATATCAATAACCTCAGATATGCAGATGACACCACCCTTATGGCAGAAAGCAAAGAATTAAAGAGCCTCTTGATGAAAGTGAAAAAGGAGAGTGAAAAAGTTGTCTTAAAGCTCAACATTCAGAAAACTAAGATCATGGCATCTGGTGCCATCACTTCATGGCAAATAGATGGGAAAACATTGCAAACAGTGACAGACTTTATTTTCTTAGGCTCCGAAATCACTGCAGATGGTGACTGCAGCCATGAAATTAAAAGACACTCGCTCCTTGGAAGAAAAGCTATGACCATCTATTAAAAAGCAGAGACATTACTTTGCCAACAAAGGCCCTTCTGAAGTGAAGTGAAGTGAAGTCGCTCAGTCGTGTCCCACTCTTTGTGATCCTATGGACTGTAGTCTACCAGACTTCTCTGTCCATGGGATTTTCCAGGCAAGAGTACTGGAATGGGTTGCCATTTCCTTCTCCAGGGGATCTTCCTGACCCAGGAATCGAACCCATATCTCCTGTATTGCAGGCAAAGGCTTTACCTTCTGAGCCACCAGGGAAGCCCTAAGGTCCTTTTCCCATAGTCATGGGAAGCCCTAAGGTTTTTCCCATTGTCATGCATGAATGTGAGAATTGGACTATAAAGAAAGTTGAGTGCCGAAGAATTGATGCTTTTGAACTGTGGTGTTGGAGAAGACTCTTGAGAGTCCCTTGGACTGCAAGGAGATCCAACCAGTCTATCCTAAAGGAAATCAGTCCTGAATATTCATTCATTGGAAGGACTGATGCTGAAGCTGAAACTCCAATAGTTTGTCCACCTGATGCAAAGAATTGACTCATTTGAAAAGCCCCTGATGCTGGGAAAGATTGAAGGTGGGAGGAGAAGGGGACGACAGAGGATGAGATGGTTGGATGGCATCACCGACTCAATGAACATGAGTATGAGTAAACTCTTGGAGTTGGTGATGGACAGGGAAGCCTGGTGTGCTACAGTCCATGGGTTAGCAAAGAGTTGGACACGACTGAGCGACTGAACTGAAATGAACTGAATGGGGCTTAGTATATTTACAGTCATTAATAAGCCCTTTCGAATTGCAGACTTAATTCTTTCTTCCCTCTTGTTCTTTTACTCCCTCTGGTCTATCTCTTCCTTTTTTCTCTGTTTTGAACTTTACTACCCATGTGTTAGTCCTCCTGAATCAATCCTCTAAGTGTCTTCTATTTTCTGGGTGATTTTCATCTCTGATTTGTTGCGTCTAATTGAGCTACTTTTCCCACTTGATCTTCCAGATAATTAATTTTATTCTCAGCCAACTTCCTTAAATTTGTCTATTACAGTTTAAATGTGAAAATGCATGTTTTGCAATTTTTAATTATTTAAATGGACTACCTTTAAATAATTCCCCAATCTCATTTATTTTCACAGTTTTCACATTATACTTTCCACAATTCACACCAGTGGGAGGCAACTTTCTAGAGGGTTCAACTCAGCCTCTCCTTCTGGTTGCTGGGTGCGTTTAGGTAAGAGGATGGTGGTGGTGGTGGCGGTGGGCCTGCGTATGGCTCATCATGGCCTCGTTGACTAGGATCACCTGTCTGGTTTGCTGACACCTGAGAAACCCAGTGAATGGTGGAAGGCAGAGCAGTTCCCACTGCTGTGAGTTGGGGTGAACCCACCAACAAACTGCTAGTTCTTTCCAGAGGGCTCTGTCCCAGGTGGAAGCCCTGTCACTGCCTCATGGATTCAGAGCCATTAGCCTTTTTCAACACAGCTCTTCTCTGTCTTCCAAGACCTGTAGGATCAGGTAGCCTTCTATCCTAGACCTTGAAAGGGGTTTGTGCAGCCCCTGTGGAAGGGGAATTCATGAGAATCTCGGCTTTACCCCAGGTGTTCCTGCCATGAGCCTCTTGGTAAAGTCAGGAAGTCTTTCCCTCAATAAAAACAGGAAGTACTTTCTCTCTGCTTCCAAAGGCAGCACTCTCAGAGTGAAAGTATCAACTAGCACCTGTACTCTGACAAGTAACCCAAGTCAGGAGCAAATGTAAATGGCCTGGATACTGCGACTTTGAGTGACACCGCCCTGCCCACAGGAAACCACTACCTTTCATGCTCTGGGTTCTGCCTGTGCTATAATGCAATCTCTATGAACCGCAGGCCTAATCCCATGAGCCTATAGGATCCTGGCAGCTGCCCTCCTTTCTCATCTGTCCCAATTCAGCACTGTCAGTCTGGGAGAGTCTTGCGGACATAGGGTTCTCGCTTGGGGCAAAGGATTAGAAAAAGGGGACAGATATGAATGAGGTGTCCAAATTTTACCATGGAGATTCTGAATGCCAAGTGGATTCCAGCATGTGGTTCTCTCATACAACTGGGAGATTCAGCTCAGCGCGGCAGATACCCACTCATGTGCACACACAAGTTCTCTCTGTGATTGAATTTCATGTGTTTATTTCTTAGCTTAAAGACCAACAGAGTCTCTTCCCAACATCTGGTACAAGTAAGAGAGAAAGAGGAAGTGTCTTCCTCAAGCCTGGCAGAGACCCAAATGAAGCTGAGAGGGGGCTCCTGGGGATGAATGAAAGGACACTCAGATCTCTGGTCCCCCAGGCTGGCTTTCTCTCTGAGGAATGTGGCTCCGTGGCTTCCTCAGCCTCTCAGAACCCACTGTGACTTTCGTTCATCTCCATGGTTACTGAGGATATGGGTCTATTCCAGGACCTGGCAGGGCTCCACCTAGGCCTGTGATGGGCTCCGTGATTCCCTCCAGGGCCCCGGCCGAGGTTGGGGCCATGGGGGCGGTAGACAGCTGTGTCAAGGACATTTCTCAGGGACAGGGAGTTTCTCTAGAAAAAGAAGGCAGAATCCTTTCAGAATTGGGTCCCCACCCCCAGCAAGCTTTCACCAGGGACTCTTGCTGGAATCTTCTTCCCCTTTAAACCATCTCCCTCAAATGGTAGTTCTTTCACCAGTCTTTACAGTCTTTATTTCTTCTTTTGCCCTCCTTTCCCCACAAGTCAATAGTTTCCTCTGCACATTGATTGGTTCCTCTGTTTCTAACTTGCTGTTTCTCTTTAGAACCTTTCTCCTAATCTTTCTTTCCTCCCTACTCACCCCTAACTTGATGGTCCTACTATTCACACTTCATTTCCTTCTGTTCCTGCTACTCCTTCCCCCCAGGCACTTTCCTATGTATTAGGCACTCACCACGCAGAAGAAGAGCCCAGCAAAGAATCCCACAGCCACTACAACTGAGACCAGAGTGATGAGGAAGATTTCCCATGGCTTCAGGGACCCACTGGGCTTCACTTCCTCCGCTGGAGTTCCAGCACTTGTGCTATTTTTGCCAGAAGTTGTTTGTGTTCCAGTTGGAAAAGATGTATCAGAGCCTCCCGTGGTTGCACTGGATGCAGTTTTGGAGGCCGTGCTGGTCCCACTGGAGGCTGTGCTGGACCCAGTGTCAGAGGTTGTGCTGGCCCCTCCAGAGGTCCCACTGGATCCAGTACTGGAGGCTGTGCTGGCCCCTCCAGAGGTCACATTGGATCCAGTTCTAGAGGTTGTGCTGGCCCCTCCAGAGGTCACGCTGAATCCAGTACTGGAGGCTGTGCTGGCTGCTCCAGAGGTCACGCTGGATCCAGTGTCAGAGGTTGTGCTGGCCCCTCCAGAGGTCACATTGGATCCAGTACTAGAGGTTGTGCTGGCCCCTCCAGAGGTCACACTGGATCCAGTGTCAGAGGTTGTGCTGGCTGCTCTAGAGGTCACGCTAGATCCAGTACTGGAGGCTGTGCTGGCCCCTCCAGAGGTCACGCTGGATCCAGTGTCAGAGGTTGTGCTGGCCCCTCCAGAGGTCACGCTGGATCCAGTGTCAGAGGTTGTGCTGGCCCCTCCAGAGGTCACGCTGGATCCAGTGTCAGAGGTTGTGCTGGATCCTTCAGCGGTCACGCTGGGTTCGGTACCGGAGGTTGTGCTGGACCCACTGGAGGTCTCTTGGGATCCAGCACTAGTGGCTGTGGAAGGACTGCCATGGGTCGTGCTGGATGCAGTGTCCGCGGCTATGCTAGTCTCACTGGAGGTTGCACTGGATCCAGTGGTGGCCGTAGTGGGTTCACTGGAAGGTGGGCTGGATTCCTTGTTGACAGCTGTACTAGCATTACTGGAGGTTACGCCTGATGATAATCATAAATGATGACATATATTGAGCATATATACTTCCTGCTCAATACCTGGTTAAATTCATTACCTGGATAATTCTATTTAATGTTTCACTACAGCCCAATAAAATAGATATTATTATCATCAACAGCTAAGATGAAAAAATTGAGGCTTAGAAATGTTGACACTTGCCCAAGTTTATACAGCTAGTAAGTAGTAGTACAGGAATTTGAACCCAGGGTATTGAATCTGCATTTTTAACCATCAAGCTAAGTCATCCTCCACATCCACCTCTAAAACCAGGTTTACATGACCTAATTTCACCGAGAATGAGCTTATTCCATCAACTGCTGTACAATATTTAACACAGATAAAAAGTATTATAAAGGAATTGTAGAACCCAGGTGAAATGTACATATTGGCTAATTCATTTTTAAATCGATATAGCTTCTTTCTTGAAAAATATTTCTGAGTGTTATTCAGAAACCATCTATATCAGATTATCTGGGAAGCTTGTTAAAAATAAAGATTTCTAGGCAAACCACTCCAGACTAAATGAATCAGAATCTGAGATAAGACTAGGTATCTGGGTGATTATATATGTATTTAAATTCCAGGAGCTCCTGAGCACAAGGCAAAGATCGAAAAAGAACAAGTTATATGTAGCTGAAATATAAAAGATCTCCCAGGATTAAGGTCTGCAAATCAAAATCTAGAGGTACAGGGAAGCATTTCCACCTTCCTGAGGGCTCAGGTGGAGTTAAGTTTGTGCCTGTTTTTTGCCTCTCATACCTTGAAGGACAAAGACACCCAGGCTCCCCACATAAAATTTATCTCATTTCTGGTTCATTTTACTACTAACTTGGACCTGGGTGCCTATCACCTCACCCCACACAGGTGTATTTTTCCCTCAGGCTTATTTGAACTAACATAGGATTAGAAAGAAAGAAAGACAGTGCTAAATGGGATCCCATGAACTGTAGCCTGCCAGGCTCCTCTGTCCATGGGATTCTCCAGCAAGCATACTGGAGTGGGTTGCCATTTCCTTCTCCAGGGGAACTTCCAACCCAGGAATTGAACCCAGGTCTCCTGCATTGTAGGTAGATGCTTTACGTACTGAGCTATATAATATACGACTAGAATTTAGCTCTATTTGGGGAAAGCCCCGCTCCCCGCTGAAGTCTGCAATGGAGTACAAATTGGAGTTAAGATCAGAATCATGAGTAAAACTAAATAAGAAAGTGAGATGAGGACTTCCTTGTGGTCCAGGGGTTGAGAGTGTGCCTGCCAGCACAAGGGCACAGGTTCGATCCCTGGGTCTGGAAAGACTCCAGGTGCCACAGGGCAACGAAGCCCATGTACCACAGCTACTGAAGCCTGTGTGCTCCAGAGCCCTCAAGCCGCAACAAGAGAAGCTATCACAGTGAGAGTCCAGAGCACAGCAACCAGAGAGTGGCCCTCACTTGCTGTAACTAGAGAAAGCCCGCTCACAGCACGGAAGACCCAGCACAGCCAAAAGCATATACATACATAAGGTATAATTTTAAAAAAGAAACTGAGATAAACAAGAGTAGGGGTGATATGTAAAAGAGGAAATGGATTTGATCTGAGAAGTTTTGAAGAACAGAATATGTGTGTCAAAATTCTATGAGGGCTCCTTTTGATTCAAAATGATGAATTCTCAGGGAATTCCCTGGTGTCTAGCGGTTAGGATTCGGCACTTTCACTGCCAAATGGCTCAGGTTCATTCCCTGTTTGGGGAACTGAGATCCTGCAAGTCATGTGGCACAGCCAAAATAAAAATTAAAGGATTCTCTAAGAAGTCATGCTTCCTAGTTGCACAATAGAAGATGGCCCAAGGAGTGTTTAATAGAGTATCAGAAGTATGGAAGAGTGGGGGTTAGTTTCGACTCTTAAATCCTTTTCTCCTTGGTCTGAGGCTGACTTATGCTGACTGGGGAATCAGGGTTAAGGACAGGAGGAAAATTAAGTCTATAGAATATAGAAGAGGGATATTTTTAAATAAGTCAATTCTTGTTATTAATATTTGGCCCTCTAGCCATATCTCATGGATTATTGCCATTTTATAGATGCGTAAACTGAGACACAGAGCAGCTAACTAACCTAAAGTGCGTAGGTAACAGATGGAGGCATGATTCAAAGATTGAGAACTGGACACCAAGGCCACAGTTCTAAGCACTGTGCTTGACTGCCTCCTGGGTGATACCTTATTAGACTGAGTGATTGGAGTGAAATGACCCTCAGTCTATGGAGGAAAACCAGAGTGGTGATCATCATCTCCCACGATCTCTCAAAAGTTCACAGACCACCCACCTTTAAAGAAAAGCACTCACCATGTTGTAATAGTAGGAAATGCAACAGTAAGCAATACTTAAGGCGAATGTTTCTTTTCTGCATTTTGATCTTCCTCTCCGTGGTTGGTAAACAAGGTGCTTGGATCCCAGATGTGGCCAAGACCTAGAAGACAAAGAACAGTGTCTTGAGAAAGGAGAGTTCAAGGTGAAGAGATAAAGGCTGGAGAGCTTAGGTCTCCTAAGTATATGTTCTTGGAAAGAATCTTGAGCTTGAGTGGTGGGAGATGAGATGCCTGGGCTACTTAAGCTTTCTTCACACGATGTTGTTGCCTCTTTCTTTATCATGGATAAGCTGCAGGGGCCTTTATAGCTTCATATAGGTTGGGGAGGAGTTGGGAAATTGACCTGTTTTTCAACCAACTATGAGCAAGTAACAAAACAATACTGAGTCTGGGAAGGAATAGGCTGGGGGTCAAGAGGAAGGTGAGAAAGGAGAATGATGTGATCACACTAGGCAGGGCATTGGGCTGGGTTTGAGCAGGAAGTAGGACTGGATAAGGAGATCAAGATTGTCAGAGTGGAAGGGACCCACCCTTGAGGCAAAAATGGGGTCAGAAACCTGTTCCAGTTCACGACTTTGTTTCCTAGTCACGAAGTGCTGTGTGTTTGCTTTTAGCATGAAAGAAACTCTAACAGACTGAGCTGAGGGGGCAGGACCCCACATCTCCGAATCAAAAAAATATGAGACTTCAAAGAGAGTTATAACTAGGGATCTGGGCTCCTGGGATACAGGCAGAAGACAGATGGTACACTGCTGAGTATGCAGTAGGCACTCAACAATGCACAATGACTGAACAGGGAAAGAGAGACCCATGGGCATCGTAGTTATCTTTGGGGTCTCTGAGGCATGGGGGATGAGGGTGGGAGAGAGTGTTGAATATGCAGGAACAAACTGCTTGTCATATTCATAGCAGGTGAAGGGGTGATATAGGCCTTCCCTTTTAAAAATTTTATTGAAGTATAGCTGATTTACAATGTTGTATTAATTTCTGCTGTAAAGTGATTCAGTTACACAGATATATAGACTCTTTTTCATACTCTTTTCCACTATGATTTAATACAGTTTCTTGGGCTATACAGTAAGACCTTGTTCTTTATCTATCCTATGTATCATAATTTCTATCTGCTAATCCCAAACTCCCAATCTTTCCCTCCCTACCCTCAAGGGCCACCTTTTGATTCTCAACCATAGAGGTTCCCTTCTTGTTTGTCTTCAGAGTAATTCATAGGAGCTTTTCCTCCCTGGGACCCTTCAAATGTTGCTTCTCATCAGACTTAATGAAGCATCTCCCAGGAGGGTATAGCATGGGAACCACATCAGGAGACCTCACCTCTGTTGGGGGAGGGAGATACATGGTCCAAGTTCCTTAGGAACTTTGAGTTGGGTGTGGACGCAGATCCAGCAGGGGAAAGGACACACAGTTGGCTAAATGAGCATGACTGAAGCGGTGCAAATGAGTGGAGGGTTTGAGGAGTTCATGGGGAAGACTTCTTGGGGCCAGGGCGAGGGGGTGGGGTTGATGGGAGTGCCAGTGCAGTCCGCACGATCAAAGTCAGCTGTCTCCATTCCCTGTCAGTGAGGAGAAGCTTCATGGAAGAGGCAACATCTCGGGTAGTTTATTTATAGGTGAACAGGCATCCTTGACAATGTTAGACCTACTACAAAGAAGCTGGCAAGCAGGAGGTGGCTGGAAACATGAAGGTGCTTGGAATAATTGAGTCTGAGAGCCAGAAGGGACAGAGTGTGCTGGGAAAGGCTTGCATGCAAGCCTGCTTGGTTTCTGAGGCTGAGGTGTAAGGTGCCAGTCAGGGACAGGTGGGCTTCTGGACCCCCAGTAATCCTGTCCTGTGGCCAGAAAGCCAATAGCACTCTAAGAAAGAAAACTTCTTCCCTCTAAATTGTTTGGAGGAGGAGGTCCTGAATTCAATTCCAGATTTTATCTTTTAGAGTTTTCCTAAAAGACATCCATACTTATCAGTCTCAATGTAATTAAAATCTTTCAGTTCAGTTTAGTTCTGTTCAGTCGCTCAGTCATGTCCGACTCTTTGCAACCCCATGAATCGCAGCATGCCAGGCCTCTCTGTCCATCACCAACTCCTGGAGTTTACTCAAACTCATGCCCATTGAGTCGGTGATGCCATCCAGCCATCTCACCCTCTGTTGTCCCCTTTCCTCCTGCCCCCAGTCCCTCCCAGCATCAGGGTCTTTTCCAATGAGTCAGCTCTTCCCATCAGGTGGCCAAAGAATTGGAGTTTGAGCTTCAACATCAGTCCTTCCAATGAACACACTGGACTGATCTCCATCAGGATGGACTGGTTGGATCTACTCATAGTCCAAGGGACTCTCAAGAGTCTTCTCCAACACCACAGTTCAAAAGCATCAATTCTTCAGTGCTCAGCTTTCTTCACAGTCCAACTCTCACATCCATACATGACCACTGAAAAAACTATAACCTTGACTAGACGGACCTTAGTCGGCAAAGTAATGTCTCTGCTTTTTAATATGCTATGGTCATAACTTTCCTTCCAAGGAGTAAGCGTCTTTGAATTTCATGGCTGCAATCAACATCTGTAGTGATTTTGGAGCCCTGAAAAATAAAGTCAGTCTGACTCTGTTTCCACTGTTTCTCCATCTATTTCCCACGAAGTGATGGGACCAGATGCCATGATCTTCATTTTCTGAATGTTGAGCCTTAAGCCAACTTTTTCACTCTCCTCTTTCACTTTCATCAAGAGGCTTTTTAGTTCCTCTTCATTTTCTGCCATCAGGGTGGTGTCACCTGCATATCTGAGGTTATTGATATTTCTCCCGGCAATCTTGATTCCAGCTTGTTTTTCTTCCAGTCCAGCATTTCTCATGATGTACTGTGCATATAAGTTAAATAAGCAGGGTGACAATATACAGCCTTGATGTACTCCTTTCCCTATTTGGAACCAGTCTGTTGTTCCATGTCCAGTTCTAACTGTTGCTTCCTGGCCTGCATATAGGTTTCTCAAGAGGCAGGTCAGGTGGTCTGGTATTCCCATCTCTTTCAGAATTTTCCACAGTTTATTTTGATCCACGCAGTCAAAGGCTTTGGTATAATCAATAAAGCAGAAATAGATGTTTTTCTGGAACTCTCTTGCCTTTTCCATGATCCAGCAGATGTTGTCAATTTGATCTCTGGTTCCTCTGCCTTTTCTAAAACCAGCTTGAACATCTGGAAGTTCACGGTTCACGTATTGCTGAAGCCTGGCTTGGAGAATTTTGATGATTACTTTACTAACATGTGAGATGAGTGCAGCTGTGCAGTAGTTTGGGCATTCTTTGTCATTGCCTTTCTTTGGGATTGGAATGAAAACTTTATGTTCCTTCAAACAATATAAGAATCTTGGAACACTTTCATTCTTATTATGTCTCCCAACTCATACTCTTACATTATCAAGTATGTTAAATCTATCTTGTTTTTTTTTTTTTAACTTCACAAGAGATTATTGCTTATATACCATAAGAACATAGTCACACAGTTGACCTTTGTTGGCAAAGTAATGTCTCTGCTTTTCAATACACTGTCTAGGTTTGTCATAGCTTTTCTTTCAAGGAGCATGTCAGTTCAGTCACTCAGTCATGTTCGACTCTTTGTGACCCCATGGACTGCAGCACACCAGGCTTCTTGTCCATCACCAACTCCAAGAGTTTGCTCAAACTCATATCCATCAAGTCAGTGATGCCATCCAACCATTTCATCCTCTGTTGGCCCCTTCTTCGCCTGCCTTCAATCTTTCCCAGCATCAGGGTCTTTTCAAATGAGTCCGTTCTTCGCATCAGGTGGCCAAAGTATTGGAGCTTCAGCTTCAGCATCAGTCCTTCCAATGAATATTCAGGACTGATTTCCTTTAGGAAGGACTGGTTGGATCTCCTTACAGTCCAAGGGACTCTCAAGAGCCTTCTCCAATACCACAGTTCAAAAGCATCAGTTCTTTGATGCTCAACTTTCTTTATAGTCCAACTCTCACATTCATACATGACTACTGGAAAAACCATAGCTTTGACTAGATGGACCTTTGTTGGCAAAGTAATAATGTCTCTGCTTTTTAATACGCTGTCTAGGTTGGTCATAGCTTTTCTTCCAAGGAGCGAGCATCTTTTAATTTCATGGCTGCAGTCACCATCTGCAGTGATTTTGGAGCCCAAGAAAAGAAAGTCTGTCACTGTTTCTGTTATTTTCCCATCTATTTGCCTTGAAGTGATGGCACCAGATGCCATGATCTTAGTTTTCTGAATGTTGAGTTTTAAACCAGCTTCTTCACTCTCCTCTTTCCCTTCCATCAAGAGTTCTTTAGTTCCTCTTCACTTTCTGGCAGAAAGGTGGTATCATCTTCATATCTGAGGTTATTGATATTTCTACCAGCAATCTTGATCCCAGCTTGTGCTTATACCATTATTTAATATAATAGTATATAGTCACAGAGCTACAGTAAGCTGCAAGAGAATCTGGGAAATATACTCCTTTGCTGGGTGGGCTTGTGCTCAACTAAAACTTGAGAATTCTATTGTCAAAGATGGAGAGTGGATATTAGTAGACAACCATAAAGCTATGACAATACCTATGATTTTTTGTGGATCTGATCCTGCTATTTGTTTTGTTTTGTTTCTTGCTGGTTTTCACTTGTGGTACCTCATTAGTGCTTTGAGATTTATGACTATAAATTTATTTTTCTTGCATTATTATGTGTGTAAGTCCTTTGAAACCCGAAATGAGTTTTGACCATCCACAGTAAATTTGCATGTTTTTGCCAAGCATAAGGAGGCAATCCCACTTGAAGATTCCTTTAAATTAAATCATAGGCTTGAGCTCTTTTGAATTACCAAGTTTGCATGATTTGGGGCTGCAAACCATGTAAAGTATTGTGTACAAATTATTTCTCAAAAGATACTTCCCCATCCTTCCTTCCTCTGCGTTGAGTTTAGAGGCAATTTTGCTCACATTTCCTTAGAGGAAGAGTGGGTTAGTTTTTACACTCTCCCTGAAGGTTTCAGTTTTATGTGAAGGTCTATCAAGAGAGTCCTTACTTGGGTCAGTCTGACTGAGGCTGTGCTACCAGAAGCTTAAATTCACTGGTTGGGCAAACGTTGGCTTGAGTAATCCCCTTACTCCTTGGGTTCCTACTTTAACTTTAGTCTTTCCTTTTAGCATTCCCTATTGTCCTGCTGAGTCACTGATACATCTAAGAAGAAGTTTTAGTCCACCATCTTTAGTTTTTCAGCGTATTTTAAGTCAAGGCAGGGAGCCCAATATAGACCCAGACATTTAAGTTTTCACTGGATTGTTCTGAGAAATAAATGATGGTGTATTTAAAGGCACAGCACAGTGTTTAGTGGGGGCTTCCCTGGTCGCTCTTTACTGCTCAGGCTATAAAGAATCTGCCTGCCAATGCAGGAGACGTGGGTTTGATCCCTGGGTCAGGAAGATCCCCTGGAGAAAGAAATGGCAACCCACTCTGGTATTCTTGCAGGGAAATTCCATGGGCGGAGAAGCTGGGCAGGCTACAGTTCATGGGGTGGCAAAAGAGTTGGATATGACTTAGCGACTAAACGACAACAATGTTTTGTACATAATGAGCAAGCAATAATAAAGGACAAAGGAAAACCATAGATACATAGATGCTAAGTGTATTTTGATATTTTAATTGTAGCATGTGGCAGTGATTTTCTCCTTACTTGTCATAGCATTTGGAAAAGACAAAGTGGGGAGTGAGAGTCTTCCCCAGAATAAAGGAGACCTGGAAGATATCAGTAGGTCAAAGGTGGCTTTCTGTCTACCCAGTGTGTATGATTTGAAGCTACAAACCCAAACGAAGAATGTCATGCAATTACAAATTTTCAGGTGAGGTTCTTAACTCCCTCCGCTCAGTGTCAAGTTTAGAGACAAACATTTGTCTCAATCGCCAATATGCAAAGTGGGCAATACAATTTCACTTTATTTAACCACAACACTGAGGCTTTAACCCTTTTAGGTCTCAGCTTTCTTTAGAGTCTCCTGTTAGACTCCACACCTTATGTAGGTCCTGGACTTTGTTTCCTGTACCTTACATGCAAAGAAGCTGTGAGAAGGTAAGTTTAAACACAAATATGATAAATGCCTTCAATATGAAGGTTGGTTCAAAGCTTTCCTCAGCCTCTCTGAGTCTCCGCATTCTCTTGGTTGTTGATCTAAATATTACTTACTATCTACCCAGCTGATTGATAGTTTCTACAGGTGACTGACACATTTACAAAGTTTTTTTCAATACTTTATCCAGCAATGTTTGTTGCTTTCATTAAGAGGGGTGGTTAATGCATCCTGTCCACTACCTTGCCGGAAAAGTAGAAGTTCTCAAAAGATTGTTTTGAGATTACAGTTTCAAACTTGTTAAATGATAAGGCATTTAAAGTTACCTAGTACAATCCTAAGCACATAGTAAGCACTCAGTTACAAAGGGGAAAAGGAGGGGAAAGAAAGAATGCTCAAACAGATAAACGAAAAACAAGTCATCTTGCTACCAGAAATACGAGTTGTTGTGTTTTTTTAAGCTGTAATAATAATATCCTTCTTCCTGCCAGTCACATTGTGTCCTGAGGAAATGAATAAAATTCCAAATTGAAAAGGGCACACATGATTACTTGTGCATTACGAGAGCAAAGAGAAATTGTTGCACGGTTGGTCACTGTGACTTCTTAAGAGGTTCTGAACTGTGGTGAAGCTTTGGAAGTATCTTAATTTGAGCTCCTGTCCAAATATGATGAGGCTGCAGGTCACCTCCAGAACACTCTCTGTATTTCTGGCTGTCCTGCCTCTGTGACCTCTGTCTTTTCTCTGGCTCTTGTTTTTTTTTTTTTACCTTGCTCATGACCATCTCCACGGCCAGTTCTCTGAAGACCATTGGAAGCTCATCTCTCGACCCATTTTATAATCACTCCCCTCTCTTCTGTAACCCCCTTCTTCTGCGACATTTCCTTTTCCAAAGCCTCACTCATATCCAGTCTGTTCCGCACTCCCCTTCCCCTTAGTTCTCCTTGGTGGCCTTGTCTGTGATCCACTTTGTGCCCCTCGTCATGGCTCCTTCCATGTCTTTGACTCCCTCCAGGATTCATGCCATAACCACCTCCCTGCTGGTTGTTCAGTCGCTCAGTCATGTCCAGCTCTTTACAACCTCGTGGACTGCAGCATGCCAGGCTTCTCTGTCCTTCATCAGCTCATGGCACTCTCCATGGCCTACCCTGTGTCTAAAGCCTGTGCTCCTCCATGAACCAATTCATTTTCTAGGCCATGGAACATTCCAGAGCCCAATCCTGAGTCAAGGTCCAGACCAATGCCAATTCTGTGGTCATGGAGGTTGTAAATTACTCTTTTTTATCAGGGAAATAGAAATGGCCTTCTAGGGTCTTCCCTGGTGGCTCAGTGGTAAAGAACCCACCTGCCAAAGCAAGGGACATGGGTTCGATCACTGATCCGGGAAGATCCCACATTCTGTGGTGCGTCTAAGCCCGTGCCTACAACTGGTGAGCCTGTGCTCTCGAGCCCGGGAGCCGCAACTACTGAAGTCTGTGCATCCTACCACATTCTGTGCTCCACAAGAGAAGCCCTTGAAATGAGAAGCCTGAGCACGACAACTAGAGTGTAGCCCCTGATCCCCACAACTAGAGCAAAGCCCACACAGCAACAAAGACACAGCACAGCCAAAAATACATAAATAAAAATTATTTTAAAAGTTCTTACAAAAGAGAAAAAAATATATTGTTAAAGTTAAATCCTTTTCTTTCAGATCATTAAAACTTGGATTGCCAAAAATCACAAATTTTCTCTTCATCCATTCTTTGTGTGTGTCTCTCTTCCTCTTATTTATTTATTTTTTTCAGCATCTCTGAGAAAACAGCCTTCCTGATTACTGCACTTACGTATTCTCTATGTGAATGCTACGATCATTGCTCTCTACCTTGGCAAATCCACAGCCAATAGTAGAGTCTCCCAGAAACAGGGAGGCTTTCATTGTGTTTATTAGCCAAGAAAGTCACATGTTGATGAGGGCAGGTAAAAACAAGAAACTTATGAGAGTTCATAAATTAGAAGTCAGAATAATACTTAGTTGGTTGGGCAGGTATTGACAGGGAGTAGACACCAGAAACTACTCAGATGCTAGGAATGTTCACTATTTTGAATGGGTTGGTGGTTATTCGGGTGCATACACATTTTTAAAGTAATCAAGGTGCATGCTTGAGATCTGTGCACTTCTTGTAAGTTACACTTCAATTATTTTTTAAGATAAAGGAAGGCCCATTAAGAACTAAAAGTTGGAGAACCAGCTTTAAACACTGAGACTAAGAGCATAGACTCTCCTGTGAAGCAGGCTTGGGTTAGAGCCCCAGTTCTGTCACCACCTCGCCCTGTGATCTTCAACAAGCACCTCCAGTCTCAAACTCCAGTGTCTAGCCTGTAAAATGGAATAATAACAGTACACGCCCCAAAGATGGGTAAGCAGAATTAAGGAGAAACAACGCTTTCTTGTACTTTAGACCAGGACCTCGCACCTAGCACACAGTTAATAAAGTACTAATTATTATTACATCTTTACCTTAAACAATTAGAGGATTGTTCATGGCTGGTAAGTCACATTTTGTTCTCCCCACTGGGAGAGATCAGAGAATCTGAAATAAGAAATGCAAGTAGTTGATTATAAATTAAGCCAGCTGTTTGTGGTTGGTGTGTGGATTTTTCATTTATTTGTTGTGTATTTACTCTGGCTCATCCTACGTACGTTGAAGTCTACTTCAGGAATACATTCTGCCAAAAAAGGAAAGTATATATATATATATATATTTTTTTTTTTTTTTAAATTTTTCATCTGCACTGGGTATTCATTGAGGTGTATGGGCTTCTCTATAGTTGTGGATCATGGGCTTATAATAGTTGCCCTGTGGCATGTGGGATCTTAGTTCCTCGACCAGGGATTGAACCCACATCTCCTGCACTGGAAGGTAGCTTCTTAATCACTGAACCACCAGGGAAGTCCCCAGAAAGTATAAATATATTAAAAAAAAATAAAACAAGAGAGGTATATTAGAGGGTTAAAACTAGGATGGAGAATAGAATGTAGAACTGCCTTCTGCCACCGGTATGTGGCTATCACTTCTCTCCCACCCCCAGAGAACTGCAGGGGGCTTTAGGCCTCCAAATAGGTCAGCTCTCAAAGCTCAGAAGCCTCCTCTGTACAAGAACGGGTGTTTCTGGTGCTCTGTCCTTGCTAAGGGTATTCTCTTGTTATCCTCACTTATTGTGTCCAACTTATCTGATGTGTGCTAAGAGGTACCCCTGGTGGCTCAGATGGTAAAGAATCTGCCTTGCAGTGCAGGAGACCCACATTCGAAGCCTGTGTCGGGAAGATGCCCTGGAGGAGGGCATGACAACCCACTCCAGTATTCTTGTCTGGGAAATCCCCTGGACAGAAGAGCCTGGTGGGCTACAGTAAAGAGTCAGACATGACTGAGTGACTAACATACACACACACACAAGAGGCACCTACAAAAGTGAATTTCTTTTCACTTGGGTAAAATCATAAAATCAGGGGGAAAGAGCCCCTTACTCTCATCCTGGGAATTAGCATGTGGGGATATCTATGATAGTGAAAAATCTGTTGGGGGCCAAATGTTCATCCCTTTCTAAAGATTCTTTTTTTAGTGCATAGTTCCAGGTTTTTCTTTGTATGTGTGTGTGTGTGTGTGTGTTTTTACTGCTGAGTGTTATTTTATTTAAAGCTTTACAGTCACACTCTTGGATGGGCGTGTTCAGCATGAATGGCAGCCGCACTTGAGGATCTACCTGGGAGCACCAAAATGAAAATCACAGCCAGACATCACCTTAAAATTACTGGGATTCAGGGCGTAGGGAAGATGTTTTGAATTTATAGTGATTCATACTCCATTCTAGACTTACACCCAGATCTATGCATAAAGGTCAGGTCGCATCGGTTGTTAAAATATTAAAATTCTTCTCTACCAGTTGATAAGTAACCACTGTACATAGCCCCCTGAGCAAAGTCCCTCCAATCAAAGACCTTCCCTCAGGACCCCAGGACATGCTACAATCAGATGAAAGAAATAACCTTGACACAGTAGGATTCTTCTCAGGCTCTGCACCAAAACCGAGGCCTGTGCCATTCTGCTGGTACATATTTTAAATATTGCTCCTGAAATGAGAAATGGAGAACTTGAGTGGGCTGGATTTTATATAAGATCAATTTAAGAAATGCCCCTTTTTATATGTGCTTTGGGTCCTTTACAAAATCACAGTGGAAGACAGACTCTATTATGAGTATACTGTCTCATTGCAAGATTCATGTGATAAATTTCTTGATTTCTTTGAGAGTGCCTTTTTTTCTGGAAATGCAATTTGCTTCTCAGGAAATCTCTTGTGTCTTTAGTTTGGCAGAAGGAATACCTTATAGTGTAGTTGTCTTTTTGCTTTGTCTTTTAGGAATTCTAGAATTAAAATTAATACTTAGTTTCAGTTCCAGCTATTTTTTTTTTAAAGATATGCTTTCCTTTGTCCTCGCCTCTATCCACATCACATAGACCCATGTACTTACCTCTCTCTTGGGCCCCCACTTCATCTTTGTTTTCTTTTTTTCCACTTCTTGCTATATAATCTATCATTTATATTTTCTGTTTTGCTCCCTCTTGTGGCCTTTGTATTATGTGATGTGGGAAAGTAAAACTCTGACGGAGAAGGTAACAATCTATCTTACAGTTCACCAGGCTGGGGTAACAAAGTAGATCAAACCAGATGTAAAGATTCCTGAAAGTATTTTTCCCAAGGACATGCTGCAGCTGTGAAGCATCAAAACAGCCCCCTTCTTTGAGTGACTTACTCACTTTCAGTGATTTTGTCAATGAAAAATTTAGTTCTGTGAAATCATAGATTATCGAAAATTTGCCATTTGAAATTTTATCAGTAAGAAGGAAATAGCCCATTCTTATCTGGAGACTCTAAGTTACTCTGCCATAGAGAAGCAGCCTAGAATTCCTACCCCGGGGGAGATAAGACTTTCTGAATAACATTCCAGGTCTCTTGTAACTTTGTAGTTTCCAAGGAAACCGGGTCTACTTCACAGTCTCCAGTTGCTGTGGATCCTTGTGCACACAGTCCTGCTTTGTTCTAAGCTTATTAAAACTGCTTCATTTAACTTGCACCCAAACTCCATGCTTTCCTCGACACTACAATGCCTCTTCCTTAGTTGATAAGAAGCTCCTTAGTCCCTCTAGTGTACAGACTCTTTTGGTGCAACAAGCCAATAAATCTGACTTAGTGAGACAAGTTTGCTCCAGCTGATCTCGTGTTGACTTGCCACACATTGCTTTCTCGTTCTGAATGTCTTACTGGTCCCATTTCTATTATTCCGTTCCCATTCATGATCCGTCTTCTAGGTGGGTCCCCCCGTCTCCATGCACAGTAATTCACCAGACGAAACTCAGTCCTGCATTAGTCCAACTCAGCCATGGCTGCAACCAGAGAAATGAGGGTGATGCCTCAGGCTGCAAATATCCACCTGGTTGAAGCACATGTGTTGGCATGTGGTTTACACTAACTATGTTTGTGCCCGTGCAGACCGGGCTTGTTTCATGGGAGATGGTGCTGGTTCCAGGACTGGTGGTTGGCTCATGGGGACATCCTGTCCTGGTGGTCCTAGTACCTGGCACTGTGGTGGTGGATGATGTTCCAATAATGGATGTCCCCAGGCCAGAGGTATATGGGGCATCAGGGCTATCCCAGGGATGGTATTGCTGGTAGCAGGAGATGTGGAGTTCACTCCAGAAGCTGGGGTGACAGAAACGGGGGTATCTGGGTTTTGTTGCAGGGATCCTAGTGCCTGGGGAATAGATTACCCAACATGATGCACTTGTAGTGGAGAAAATTAATGGAAAGGCAGGTGTACTTAGAGCAGAGGTGTTGACTCTAACACAACGGTGGTGCTGGTTTGAGGGGAGGTGTTCTGGTGGGAAGGGAGACAGTCGAAAGTGATTCTCCCGAGGCCACAGTCCCCAGAATAGAGACGAGTGTCTTACAGAAGCGGAGGTAGAATACGTGCATGGATGGTACTGCGGATGGTGGAGGCAGAAGCTGGAGGAAATGTGGCCATGGCTGATGGAGAAGTGGGAGATCTAGTCAATTATGGAAGTGGCCACCCACAGAGAAGAGGGTGTGCTGGGATAAAACGAACAGGGTCTGATACTCTTGTGATCTAGTCACTGGGTATAAGGATAGTGCTGGAGGAAGAGATGACAGAATAAGATTTACCCATGGATGAGGCAATGGTCACGACTCGGAGCAGAGGTGATATAACTGAACACAGTGGTTGTAAGGTATAGTTCAGGCCGAGGCAGAAAAAGGAAAGATGACCTCAACAGAAGTAGGTTACCTTTATTCAGGCAAGGAAGGGCGACAGTCGGCCTAATGACCAGGCTGAGCACCAAGAAGGATCAGGGAGGCTCCATATTTATAGGGAGGTTTGTGTAAGCGATAAGGGAAATGTTAATCGGGCGGGATGTTTTGGGTATACTTTAGTTGAGATGGCATTTGTAGTTGGGCAGGGAGTGATGGGTCTTTTGGGCAGGTGTAGGGGGTGGAAGGTTTCTGGACAGGGGGTGATAAGTCCCAGATAGATGCAACCGGCCTGGAAGCATCAGGGAGGGACCTAAAGTTCTGTTTTGTTTTCTCCAAAGTCAGATGATTCAGCAAGGGCCTTTGAAACTGTTGTTTTCTTTTCTAGGCCCAAAAGACTCCTTCAGTCCTGGTGATCAACAAAGTCGAGCTGAGTGTGCTCCAAATAGATATGGAAGAACCTGACCCACATGAAGAAGATGGTGACCCCAGGGACCTGGGCAAGAGGAGGGGGGACTCAGACAAGGGGGGAGGACATGATACAGAAGAGGCCGTAGAGAAAGGGGTGTCCACAGTAATGTTGTGTTTAGATGAGTAGTGGCCACGCTGATAGAAGAACAGTCTCAGTCACTGGAATAGCAGAAGGTATCAGAACAAAGTGGGTAGAATCAGTTCCATTATGAGAGCTGATGGCAAGTGCAGAAATGGGTTTTTTTAAGAGCAAGTGCCAGAGTATGAAAAAAAAACACCTAGTTTTGGTCTTGGACTAGAACAAGGTTGGCAAACTCTTCCTGTAAAGAGCTAGATGGTAGATTTTTAAGCCATTTGGTCACAGTCTCTGTCACAATTATGCAAAGTAGCTGGAAAGCAGCTATAAATGTAAACAAATAGGTGTGGCTGTGTTCCAGCACTTTATTTGGAAAGACAAATAACAAGCAAGATTTGACTTGTGAAGTATCCTTCGCATCCCCTGGACCAATACCAGTACTCAGTATTTTGAGATGGCCGCAGTGGTTTCAGAGGCCTGGGTGGGCACAGACTCCACAGGGGTTCCTGAGGCTATGGTGGAAGCCATGGTGGGTGGTCTCAAAGCCTGTGGTGGTTTCATTGGTGGGGACTGTGATGGGCGCAGATGCCACCACGGAGGCTGTGGTGGTCTCAGGGGGCACTGTGGTAGCTGTGGCGGGCACAGAGGTTTTAGTGGAGGCTGCTGCGGTGTCAGAGGCTGTGTAAGCAGCTGTGCTCCTCTCAGGATTTGGGGCGGAGGCCATGGTGCTCTCAGATGTTGTGGTCCTGCTGGGGGAGGCTGTGGTGGACACGGGTGTTGTTGCTGAGGCCCGGTAGTCTTAGAGACTTTGGAGGAGGCCTGCAGATGTTGTGGTCCTGCTGGGGGAGGCTGTGGTGGACACGGGTGTTGTTGCTGAGGCCCGGTAGTCTTAGAGACTTTGGAGGAGGCCTGGGTGGATTCAGAGATCAGAAGAGAGGGTGCCGGAACTTTCCCGGTGGTCCAGTGGTTAAGACTCTAGCGCTTTCAGCACAAAAGGCTGGGGTTCGATCCCTGGTCAGGGAACTGAGATCCCACAGCTTTCCCGCACAGCCAAAAACCGAGTGTGTCGTGGGCACAGATGCTTCGTGGAGGTGGTGGGGCTCTCAGAGACTGTGGCTGAGGCCAAGAGAGGGGACTCGCCTGAAACAGCCCCCTGTCGCCTTTTTCCTCGTCAGAGGGTTCAGGGCGGTTGGAGGGCATCGGCCGGAGCCCGCCAGGCGGGGCGTTCCGCTGGGGGAAGCGAGGGTGGTGAGCGGACTGTCGCCCTCTGGTGTCGCCCTCCGCCAGACCGTGAGCCGGATTCGGGCTGACGCTGAGCTGTAGGGAGCGAGTTCCGCAGCCGCAGGTCAAGTGGGGCCTCCAGGGACGGAGGGCCGCGTCCCCGCCTGGGGAACCCGGCGCCCCGGCTGCTCAGGCTGCCCCTCTGCTCTTGCACCCGGATCCCCCTCCAGCCCTTGGGGTGTTGGGCGCCCTCGGCCAGGGCAGTGCTTTCCTCTCCCCCGAGACTGGGGCCCGGGAATGGGGGTAGCGATAAGCCTGTGAGCCTGTGATTCCCCGGCTTGCCACTCACTCCTTAAGTAATTTTTCCTAACCCGAGCCCAGCTTCAGAGCTTGTTAAAGAACTTGTCCTTAGATTTCCAAGTGATCATTATCTTGGGAGAGACAAGTGAGAAGAGAGATACTCAAGGCTGCGCTCTGTGGCCCATAGTCCCCGTTTGCTTTGGGGAGATGAAGAACCTCCCCCACTCCTCCAAACGCGCTTGCTTTGACCCCGAGTGCTCCATTTTGGTGCCTTGAGGGGGAGGCATTGGTCGGGTTGGCTGTTTTGCTTTATTTTGTTTGAGTTCTTTGATTAGGGTCCCGGCTGGGAAAATTCAGTGTTTAAGAGTCTGGGGTTAGGGGGTATCTGCTTTCCTCCCAGGGCAAGTGACCTGTCCCGGCAGCTGTCACATGATCAGTCACCATCTGCCAAGAGTCTGGAAACCCGCTGCCTCCTCCTTTTTTCCTACCGCACCCCAGCCTTCTCCGGGAACCAGGCATCCCTCTCTGCCTCCAGGCTCTCTCCAGGCTGGGGCTCCCTCTGCACCTGGCTTGCCTGCTTTTCAGAACCCGTGTTAGGGATCTGCAGCGGGAGATGCAGGGAGCTCTCAGGCCTGAGGGCCCTCCCAGCCAGAGCTGGGTCCTGGCAGATGATCCAGCGATAGGAGGATCCAGACCAGGAGTGGTGTCCGTGATGGCCTTCCAGCCTCCCGCAAAGGGGCTTGCCAGAAAGCTGCCCACGACCCTGCTGCTTGATTCTGGATGGAGTCAAGGTTGGAAGGCCTTTGGCAAACTAGAGAGCCTTTCTCTTGCCTTTCTCTCTCATTCTTGCCTTATCCTCTTCTAGCAAAGGTGAGACCCAAGGCTACATGGATGACGGGCAGATGTTCTGCCGGAACCTACGTCTGGACACAGAATGGTTTTAGAGCAGGGCTGCTGTCTTAACGAGTACTGGACAGGGCAGATGTGCGTAAATTTGGGCTTAATTCATTGGAGTCTTATTTTATTTTGTGTAGTACTGCCTTGTGATAACTCTTATTGAATTACTTAATTCCTACTTTCCTGTTTTGGTGTCTCAGATGAGAGCAATGTCTTATACTTCTTTGTAATCCTCAACAGAATGTATAATAGGTACTTAGAAATACTTGCTTACTAACCCATTTTCTCCTCATTTTGTCACCATGCAAATGAGCCAAGCATGAATTCAGGCTGGCCCTTCTCGAAATCCAGGAATGAGCCATTTTAGGAGCAATGGGAATTTGGCCTTCTCTTTCTCACCCTCCAGAGAATCCCTGACTTCTAGCCACTCCTGCTCAAGGTTGTCTGCAAGGTCACAGCTAAAGTCAGGAACATATCAGGACTTTCCCCAACTGATAGTCCAGTAATTATTATGCTATATTTTATAATTATTTTACACTTTATTATAGAAAGACCAATGGATAGACAGAAGCTATCTGTCATCAGCTGACTCTCCTTCTGCCCAATCAGTAATAGATGAAAGAACTTTAATAAATCGGAGAGAAAAACCCAGATGAAATGTCTGTAAGAAGAAAAATCAGAATCTGGGGTGAAGGTGTGAGGAGAGAGGATAGGGGCAGTAGAGAAGATAGGTGATTTCTACAGGAAAAAGCCAAGACTTTGGGGCTTTAGGGGAAGAGACAGGAAAATAAATGATGAGTGGGGAACACTGTCAAAGAAGGCCTGGGGTGGAGATCCATGGAAGAGACTGCAGGCCAAACAAAAATCCCTCCCTGCGTGCCCTCCTACAACCCAGAAACAGGATGCTCACTGTAGACATTTAGAAAAACTAAGGGATTCAGAAGGAAGAGGGCTGAACCATCTGGGTGAGAGATATCATTCTGTGGGATGATCTTTCCTGGAATTTTTCTGAGACTGTAGAAGGTAGAGAAGGAAATCCTCTTTTCTTCTCAGATCCTATTTTTTTATTAAAAAAAAAAAAAATCAAGGGCCCTGGGAACTGAGAGACAAACCTGTCCACACACAAACTCTAAGTGAGAGGTGGAAATAACATAGGTTGGTCCTGAAACCCAGAGGCTCTGTCTTTTGACTCCCCCTGCCTATAATCTTGACTCGGTCAGGTCTGGAGCATTGCTTTCTAAGGCTCCCCAGCTGTGCTTGCCCCTCCCAGGACTCAGAGTCCTGTATTGATCTCCACCCCATACATCCATCAAACATCTTTTCATTTTCAGATCATCATCTTCTACAGAGAACACTCGCTTGTATCATTCATTCTTTTTTTTCTATATCCCAAACTCACATCCTTTTTGCTTATCACCTCGCACCTTGGCTGGTTTAAATAAGATCATAGCAGTTGAAGTGTTAGCGTGTTAACTCTCAGTACTTTGCCCTTCGTGGAGTCCAGGAAATGGGAACTGTAGGTCTCACTTGTGGGACTCAAAGTTGTGGGTCCCCGTTATATGGGTCTCATCCAGGAAAGGGATAGGTCATGGAAAATCTGGGGGTGAGCGACTTCTGAATGATCATCGTGGGCCAGGGGTCTGGGATAGGCCGAGAGTCTGTTGCTCCATCAGGTAAACTGGGTAGGAATTGGGGCCCCCAGCATTCTCTGAGTCATTATTCTCAGTGTTCTGCTTCAGTGCATGGCGTGTTCGAGCCAAGTAGGAGGCCTGTGATTGAGAGGAGAAAAGAGGAGTGAGTACCATCTGCCATGCCATTTGCCTTTATCCACACCCATAACTCAGCTCTTCGATTCTGTTCTCCCTGACCTTGGACCTTTGACTTGCTCCTTTCCCAAGATTCCATTCAAACCCTAATCCTTATTTCAGTCCCAGATTCAGTATAGAGTTCCAGACTTCATTTCCATTCTCCTGTCCTATTTTCTTTATCCAAATGTCACCTATTCTCACTCCCAGACTCCGTCTCCAACCCCTACATTTTCCCTGCTTCACAGCTTTTTTTTCCTCAGTCACTGCTTGCTTCCCAATTCCATTTGTCATGTCCCATGCATCTATTATTTTCTATAGTTTCCACCACCACACTCCGTCTATTATCTTTTCCCACACCATGCCGCCTTTCCTTGACTTATGGTTCCCTCCAGTTCTGATCCATAACATCATCTCAACTCCCTGTTCCATGGATTCACCCTCCCTGGGCATTACTCTCCCTTACCAGGACGATCAGGCCGATGAACACCAGAAGGAGAATCACACTCAACAGGATCACGACCACTATGGCCCATGCGGGGAAGGAATCAGTCCCTTCCGTTTCTCCCTCATGGACACCTCCTTGTGAGTCATCTTTGTTCTGCTGTGGATGGCTCTTGTTGTCGGGGGCTTCTGACACGATTGGCCTGGGGGGTGTAAAGGAACCAGTGGGTACACGCCGGGAAGCCTCAGTGTTACTGGTGCAAGGAGATGCAGTGCTGATAGACGAGTCTCCTGTGACCTTCACTGCAGGTACTATGTTCTCTGTGGCTGCTGTGTTTTTTGCTGGATTTTCTGTGAGTTTTATTGGAGCTTTTATGGTCTCAGTGACCGATGTGGTCTTTTCTTGATGTCTAGTAGATTTTGCTGAACCTCCTGTGGTCTTATAATGGGTCCCTGTGGTCTTTCCTTCATGTTCTGTGGGCGTTTCTGGGGTTCCTGCGGTGTTCTCATGGCCCAGTATGATCTTTTCTCCGTGTCCTGTGGGGCCTACAGAGGTTTCAGTGGTCTTCTCATGGTTTGATGTGGTCTTTCCTTCATGTCCTGTGGACTTTTCTGAAGTTCCAGTGGCCCTCTCATTGTCCCCTGTGGTCTTTCCTTCGTGTTCCGTGGACTTTTCTGGGGTTCCTGTGGCCCTCTCATGGCCCCCTGTGGTTGATTGCTTGCGGTCAGTCACTTTTCCTGGGTTTTGTGTTGTCTTTTTTGTAGTCTTGTTTGAGGTGGTACTTGGTGTTACAACTTTGGCTGGTTTGCTTGTCACTGTTGATCTGCTTGTTGTGTGCTTAAGACAAGTGGTACTCTTTCTGTTGGGTGCTGGAGTTGTATGTCTTTCCCCATCTGACCCTTTATCTGTATTAGCGGTGTCCTTAGGTTCAGAAGCACGTTCGCTCCGGATAATTGGCCCTGTTCCTTGTTTGCTGGGGTTCTGTTCAGCAGCAGGAGGAGCAGCTTGGGTTGTGGAGCTTTGGTGAGCCAGCTTGGAGCGGCGCGTGGTAGTGCATTGGTGCTTTGGCTTATGGGTTTCCGTAGATATCGGGGGGTCTGGAGAGCTGTGTTCTGAATGAAGAGCAGTGTGGTTAGATGGGGTGATGGAAACAGGAGCTGGAGCCAGAGCGAACAAATGATCAGATGTTGATTTGCCAGTTTTCTGGAGTTCCTGAAGTGCGGCAGCACCTGTGAAGGGAGAGAGGCAAATAAGAAACTTCTTCCATGCTCTTCCCTGCTTCCCTTCTTAGGTCATCTGTAGGGCTCCCTTTGTTATCCCAGATGTGTCTCCCCAGCCAGTCTCTTTGGAATACCCTGCTGTCTAATTCCTGTTCTCACCTCCAGTCTCTGGACCTCTGTGTGTGGCTGTGCTTTCAGCAGAAATGCCGCCTCTCTCCTCTCCACCTCTGCTCCTCACTCCTCAATTTTGATCTTCCTAGCTTTATGGCCTTTTTCTTGATCTTTCTCAGCAAATAAGCTCCAACTTCATCTCAGTGCTCAAAAAATTCATTGTTAGTTACTGTTTCCTGCTGCCTTCAATGTGACATGCCAGTTGTTTGTGTGACTGTCCACCTCTACCCGGGCTTCCCAGGTGGCACAGTGGTAAAGAACACACCTGCCAATGCAGGAGATGCAAGAGACACAGGTTCAGTCCCTGGGTCGGGAAGATTCCCTGGAGGGGGAAATGGCAACCCACTCCAGTATTCTTGCCTGGAAAATTCCGTGGACAGAGAAGCCTAGTGGGCTACAGTCCAGGAGTTGAGTAGAATTGGATACAACTGAGCAACTGAGCTTACAACCTCTACCCCTGTCCAGTTTATCACATTGTAAGGTTTTGAGAGGAATTATTGACTGGTATTTTGCTTTCCAAGTGTTGCACTAGAATATGAATATGGAATAGAGTTGTCTTTCCACGGCAGAGCTGAGCGGAAAGGGAATAAATGTCCAAATCTCCATCTTTCCATAATAGTCCAGCTCCATTCCAGATGTAAGTGTGTGAGAGACTAAGTAAGACCCCTAGCAAAACCTCCTACAGTAAGTAGACACCGGTGACTCACGAGAATATAGAAAAAGGGACAGAGGATGGGTAGAGGAGGCGGTTGGGAAACTTTCATTTTGGTGATGAAGGTTGATCTGGATTCCAGAAAGCAGAAGAGAAGACTCAACCCTTATGGTTCCCCACTGGCTCCCCCTTCTCACACACCTGAAGCCCTCTGAGACAGATGAAGGTGGCCCTTTTGAAAGGAAAAGAGATTTACTTGGGAGTCCTAGGAGGTGTGAATGAGGCCGCTGGATTGGCAGGGACTGAATATGTTTAAGGACAGGGTGTGAACCCCATCAGTGAGCAGATATAGGCCTTAACTCTGTGGAAGAACACCAGTGGAGACAGAGATGTCTCTGATATCTAACCAGGAGAGTAAGGGCCAGGAGAGCACTGAAGAGTGAGAGATAGCGTCGTTACATAACCGAGATTTCCAGGCTCTGTTAGCTCAAGGTGGTGACCAGAACCTGGACGCACCCCCAATCACAGGAAACCACAATCCACCCACCCGCCTGCTGACTGCTTAGGGGGGCTGATGGTTGAGGAACGCATTCCTTGAAAGAAACACGGGTGGACAAGAAGGGGTCAAGAGTGGGAGGGAAGCACAAGTCCCTTGAAGGGATTGGAGGGTCGGGGGAGAGAGGAGGGCTGAACAGTCAGGCCCTCGCTTCACTAGCTGGAGTCATTCTCTGACTTTCTTGGCAGCAATACTGATCACGTGTGTGTGTGTGTGTGTGTGTGTGTGTGTGCCCACCCACTCAATTGTGTCCAGCTCTTTGCGACCCCATGGACTGTAGCTGGCCAGGCTCCTCTGTCCTTGGGATTCTCCAGGCAAGAATACTGGAGTAGGTTACCATGCCCTCTTCCAGGGGATCTTCCTGACCCAGGGATCGAACCCATGTCTCCTGTGGTTCCTACATTGGCAGGAGGGTTCTTTACCACTGAGGCACAAGGGAAACCCATGGCTAGCATTTATTGGGGTCCTTCTTGGGGCCAGGCACTCTGCCAGTTGCCTCATAGCCATTCTTTCTGGGTTGTCTTCTAGGATAATTGATCGCAGGTCTTATGAAGGAGGGCATGTATTAACCCATTTACTTTTCACAGCAACCTTTTGAGATTGAGAATTTATTATCCTCTCCTTTTTATAGATGAGGAAGCAAGGTTAAGAGAGGTTAAGCAATCTCTCCAAGGACACTCAGCAGATAAGAGGTTGAGCCAGAACTGGAACACATATTCAGGGCTCCCAGGCCCAGGCTTTTACTGGTGAAGACCACACTCAGTTCAGTTCAGTTCAGTTCACTCAGTCATGTCCAACTCTTTGTGACCCCATGGACTGCAGCATGCCAGGCCTCCCTGTCAATCACCAACTCCTGCAGTTTACTCAAACTCATGTTCATTGAGTCGGTGATATAGCCCATAAGTCAGCTCAGTCTCTTGGGGAAGAAAGAACACTGACATTGGTGGGACCCCTGAAGGATGCTGTTCACATACTTGTTCATTTAATCTTCACCATGAACTTGTGAGGCAAGTATATGATCTTACTATTTTACAGGTGAGAAAAGGGAGTTCAAAGAGGGTGAGTAATTGGCTAAGATAGGCTTTTCACTACACCCCAGATGCTTTTAAATGTGATAAGGGATGACTAAATATCCATGGAGTGAAGAAATAGGCAGACGGGCAGTTCAGAACAGCCAATTCCACTGGCCTTAAGGAGTCAGAGGACAGGATGGAGTCCAGGCGCTGCCCCTCACTAGCTTTGCATCTTCACTCAGGCCACTTAAATGCTCTGAAGGCTCAGGTCCTGAACAGTAAATAATGATGTCAACCTACCCGTTTAGTGTGAAGACTATAGGAAGTATGGAGCACTGAAGATTCTGAAGTGTAGAAGACTCTTTAAAGTAGTAGTCTTTGAAACAATCTCAGACTTTCTTGTTTTTCTCTTGGTAGTAAGGGAAGCCGAGCCTGTGGCCTTGCCCTCCAGCCTTCTGCAGCCCCAGATGCCTCTTCTACCTGCCCTGGTTTCTACACCTCTGTGCCTACCTTGACCACACCTTCAAAATGGAACCCCTCCACGTTCCTGAGCTGCCTCCTGTTTTATCAGCATAGCACTCATCACTTTCTAACGTGTAGTAAGTGCAGTTTACTTCCCCCAGTGGCAGGGACTTTTATGTGTTTTATTCATCACTATGTCTCCAGTCTAGAAAAATGTCTGGGCCATAGGAGGCACTTCATAAATATTTGTTGAATAGATAAATGAGGGAGTTTTTTAAGACTGATGAAAACTTTTCAGAAGCCATGCCAATAGCTTTTCATTATGCATATTGAGTAAAAAAAAAAAAACAACAACATAATTGTGACCTCCAAAATTTGGGAGACTAAGGGTTAACTTCTGCTGGGTTAAGTAATGTAGCCCTGAGATGAAAAGATGTTGAAAGAAGACCTCTCACTCACCAGTTTTGGGATATCGGTTATTTAACCACAGGAGCCACATAGTCAATAACTAGACCTAGATAACTAGATTTTAGAATTCCGGATCAACAGCACATAGCTGTGGAACCATTGCTTATAAAATCTGGAGCTGAAGCTCAGTGTAACCCATGGTCCTGAGTCTTGAGGCAAATCAGTGACTAAACCTCAGGGCTGAGATGACCTTGTCTTCTGCCCAGTAGATCTACCATTGGTAGCAACTGTCTTTTCCTAGGAAGTTTTCACCATGAGATATTCATTTCGCTGGCTATAAAAATGATCTGAAGAGAACTGCTTTGGTCACTGAGGTATAAACAAAGAGGAAAACCTGGCTTTAGCACAAGACACTGGAGGTAGATACTCAGCCTGGATAAAAGAATGAAAACAAATCTTACCATATCAAAACTGTGCGTATAGTTCCAAAGGCCTGTTATATCTGCTTCTTTCACTAGTTTGAAAAGAATATGGACATCCTACTAAGTAACTTGTGCCATGGGGTCTCTGTCATAACAGCCTCACCCAAAAGAGTATTTCTGATGTTTCTTGATGTCCCATCCCTCAAAAATGGCTTACTCCATTTGCTTGCTTGTTAAAGTGTCTATATGGTTTAAGCACATGTGACCTAAAACACAGACATAGTAAAAAGATGAAAGAGAATACACTCAAATATTTGACTGGGCAACTGGGGTTTATTAGAAGAGATTTTCTATTTTTTCCCATCTTCCAGTTTCTAGGATGAGAATATATTATTTATGTAATAGAAATTAAATCAAATGACATCTACTGTAGAAAAATGTCTTGTTTAGATTCTCCCCAGGACCTCAGCCCCATCTGTGCTTTCTGCAGTGATGATTTAATCTAGATTCTGCACCTGTGGTGCTGTGGTTGCATGATGCAGACTCTGGGGTTCTAGGATCTAGTTATCTGCGTCTGACTATTGATTGGTCCTGTGGGTAAATGACAGGGCGTACCCCAGAGCTGTGGGCTAAAGGTCTTCATCCACTCCTCTTGACACTCTTCCCTCCCCACCCTGGCCTCACTCTCTGCAGGACACAGTCATGTCCTGGCCCTGACTCACACTCCACTTCTACCCTGACTCCCTCCCAACCTCACCCCAGCTTCAAGCCTTCCCCACCCATCACCCCCTCGTTCCACTCTGCAGGATCCAAGCACCCAGGGGCCCTTCCTTCCCCACCATCCCCTCAGTCCCAGCCAGCCAAGCTCTAGCGTGGCCATCTCCCAGACCATATCTACAGAACCCATGTCCTGCTCCAGAATTCAGATTTCAAGTGTGCCCTGCGCCTGTCCTATGCCCTAGAGCAGGGGTCCCCAACCTCCGGGATCTAAAGCCTGATGATCTGAGGTGGAGCTGATGTAATAATAATAGAAATGAAGTGCATAATAAACATAATGCGCTTGAATCATCCCCAAACCATCCCCCCTCACCATCCGGTCTGTGGAAAAATTTTCTTCCACGAAACTTGTCCCTGGTGCTAAAGAAGCTGGGGACCAAATCTCCCTCAAAAGTGAATGTAAGAAAAAAAAAATAAGTGGATGTGTGCGGAGCTGATTCGAGACTCATTCCCTCCTGCCTCTGCAGGATCCTCTCCCTGGGCAGAAGCGTGATGGAGGGCTGGAGAGCAGCAGGTCAGACAGCCAGCCTAACGGGAAGGGGAAGAGAAGGTGGGTGAGACCGGGGTGGTGGCTCAGGGAGGCTCTGGTGCCTCTGAGGTTGGGGGGAAGGGCCTTCAACCACGGTGCTGTTGACACCTGGTGGAGACACAGAGATTCCTAGGCCCCTGCCCCTACTGTCCACCATCAGCCCCATCACCTGCCCCCGGCCCCTCCAGCCTCAACGTGACCCTGAGCTCAGGTAAGGAGAAACGTCACCTTCGGTCAAACGCTGTTGGAAGGAAAAGCTGCTGCCTCCCCTGCCCCAGAGTGTCCATACTCAGGCCTTTCTGGGCCCTTGTTTGGGATCACCAAGGCTATTACTGTAAATGACACTATACAATACGTAGAGAATCCCTCTGAACCTATTTCTGCCAATTGTCTACCTTGTAAAGACCCTCCTCTGAATTGCCCAGGCCCCTCCAAACCACCCCTATGTTTGGGCATCTCTGCTCCCCAGTTTTGGTCGCAGAACTCTCTCTTAATTAAGTGAACTAATTTTGTAATTTCACTTTACCTGGTGAGGTCTATTTGGCTTGTCAAACTTTTCTTTTTAATTTTTATTGGAATATAGTTGATTTACAATGTATTAGTTTCAGGTGTACAGCAAAGTAAATCAGATATATCTCCACTCTTCTATTTTTTTTTAGATTCTTTTCCCATACTGGCCATCGTCAAACTTTTCTATATTCACTTTCTTCCCAAAGCCTTGGGATGTTTCCCAACTGTAAAATGGGGATAAAACCACACACCTTATCGAATTGTCATAAGGATTGAGTAAATAAACGTAGATGAAATGCCTAGAATGACACGTGGTGTGTAGTAACCAGTTGGCCAGGTGCATCTTCCCATTTTACAGAAGCCCAGACTAAGTACCTGGGCCAGAGTCAGGGCTGGAACCTAGGTTGGTGCAGAACAAGGAAAGAAATGCTCTTTATGCACCCTGAGGACAGCGGTGGGGGTGGCGTGGCAGGATCCCCACTTGCCTCTGTTATTTTAGACAAGCATTTTACCTCTCTGAGTCTCACTTTCCTCACTATAAAATGGGATATCACTAATCACCTCAGGGGATTTGAGGACATGAAACGAGGTGAAGTACTTTGAACACCCGTGAATTCCCTGCACAAAGCAGATGGTCAGGGAGCATCAGATCCCTACAGCTGCCCCACAGCTGCCCGCCCAGGACTGCCAGCATCCAGACAGGAAGAAGCCCCTCTTTGGTGTCTGCAGACTTGCAGGCCACGTTTTAGCAGAGCGAAGCAGAGCATAGGCTGTGTTTCATCTCCAACACGCCCCTCAGCTGGCAAATTTGAGCAGCGTACACCCTAGACAACTGCATGCAGCAGCTTGGAACCCACCCATCTTCCCACCACATATTCACTTGCTGTTCATTTCTGTGATGGTCAGCCATAGGCATGCTAAGAAACAACTCCTCTCTGTTTTCTATGCCCTGGTGTGATGGTGACCCCTTGCCTCTGAGGGCATCTTACCTGCCTCCTGAGAGGTGAGAAGGAAGAGGAAGAAGCACTGGAGGCCAAAGATGGAACGGATGTAGTGGGCTGGCTGGGCCATGTTGGAGCTGGATGGCTGCTTGAGGCCGTGGGTTGGGGTCCCCTCAGCTTATATGGGCCCAGCTTTGACGTCACGGGGGCTGGGGCTCCTCAGGCTGAAATCTTAAACAAATGGAACCGCCCCACCTTGCAGGGGTGCCCTGATAACGGGAGACCACAGCAGCTTCGTCATGAAGCAGAGAACATGGGTGTCTACCCAAGGGGTGGGATCTGGGGGCAGGGAAAGGCAACTGGGAGGGACCAGCTCCTGCCCCAGCCCCAGCAGAGGTTGAGGGGGTTGGGTGGGTGGCATCCGGGGTTCTGGGCTGGTGGGGAGCAGACCGTGGCTTCTAGAAAGACTGAGATCTGGCTGGGGCGGGATGGGGAGGGAGACAGTTGGATGCCTGGGTTCTGGGAAGAGATTCAAATTCTGATTCTTCTTCAGCTGCACCCTCCACTTTCCATTTCTTTTACGTCAGCCCAGATCTCCACACCCCTTACTCACACATGATCACTCTTTTTGCCCTGGGTGGAGCTGCCCATGAGTATGAGGTGAAAGAGCAGAGACGGGGGAAGCCCTCCAGTGGCCGGCTCCTGCAAAGACAGGTGCTTCCAGGTGTCCAGAGACGACACACCAAGAAGTGGGGACGGGGACAAGGCAGACACGGAACCCCAGGGACTTCCGTATCCCTCAGCAGGGGTGGCGGCCGGTGCAGGCCACCCAGAGGCACTGAAGCCAGGGTCTTTGGCAGAAATCCTCAGCAGACAGGGACCCTGCCTTCACTCCCCAGCCCCCTCCTCTCCCACCTCAGCCCAGCCAATGGCAGGCCTGCTGCTGTCTCTGCCCGCAAGCCCCCATTCACCCCTAAACAGAAATGCAGACCTCTCATGTCTAGGACCTCCCTGGAGTCTCCCTTTCCCCTTCGTCCTGATTCCCTGCCTGAAGCAAACGTTAGCTCAGAGGTTGTCAAAGTTCATACACTGCACTCCCAGGAGACAATGCCTGGGGCTGGCATAGGGGAGGACCGGCTCCCTGGGATTCTAAGGAGAGAGGAAGCTGTGGGTCCGGGGGTCTTAAGTCACTGCCCCTATTGCTCACTTAATTTGTTCACGGTGGGTCTCCTCTGCTGGGGAGTCAGCAGCCGGCGAGGTCTTTGCCATGATTGCTGCTGCAGCCCCAACACCAGGGCCAGGGCCTGGCACACGGGACGCAGTTGATCGTGTTGACTTGGCTGAATGGAGTGGAAGCCAGGGCTGGCTCCTACCTCTAGGGGCGAGTGGAGCAGGCAGAGGGGGTGGAGAGAGCTGGACCCGGAGGGCAGGGCGCTAGGCCCCTGGGGCCATGGGGCTCATGGGAGGACTAGAGGGCTGAACTTGTGAATCCATCTCAGTACTTGGCATGATTGGTCCCTAAGACCTAGGCAGGGCTGGAATGGAAGGGAAGAGGAGAGGCCAGCTGCTCATTAACACAATTAGGCGAGTAATTAGGCTTCATGAAATCTGACCAAAGCCTGACTGCTCAGAACTGGGTAGCCTGCCTCCCAAGCAATGCTTCCTGTAGGGTGGGAGACTGAGGCAGACCTCTGCCTCTCTGTCTGGACCCAGAAGGGACTGAAAATCCCCTTTGCCACTAATCTGGCCCCACCACCATGCTTTCCTCCAGGGACCCAGGTCTCCAGGAGAGTAGTTCTCAACAAGGAGAGGCAACTTTGTCCCCTGGGGACATTTGGCAATGTCTAGAGACAACCTTATTGGAGAAGGAAATGGCAACCCACTCCAGTGTTCTTGCCTGGAGAATCCCAGGGACCGGGGAGCCTGGTGGGCTACCGTCTATGGGGTCACACAGAGTTGGACACAACTGAAGCGACTTAGCAGCAGCAGCAGCAGAGACAACCTTGTCCCACCTTGGAGGGTGTTGCTCCTGGCATCCAGCGGGTAGAGGCCAGAGGGGCTCTTGGCCATCCTGCAAGGCACAGGACAGCCACATGCAAAGAACTCTCCAGCTCACAGCAGTGGTGCTCAGGTTGAGACTCTCTGCCTTTGCTGTGTAAATAAACATTCCCCATTCTCTTTTAGCCACAACATCCCCCAGAGGACACACGCATCAGAGGTGGAGGAACTTAGAGGTATGTGTAGGCTCTTGATGTCAGAAGAGGTTGTTGTGTCTGAGCTGTGATAGGTTGTGTGTGCATGACGGCTCAGTCATGTCCGACTCTTTTGCAACCCCATGGACTGCAACCCACCAGGCTCCTCTGTCTATGGGATTCTCCAGGCAAGAATACTGGAGTGGGTTGCCAGTTCCTCCTCCAGGGGATATTCCTGACCCAGGGATCAAACCCGTGTCTCTTGCGTCTCCTGTGTCGGCAGGAGATTCTATATCATTGCACCACCTGGGCTGAGAGGGTCACAAAACAACCCTACCAGCTACTGATGTCTGAGCTGTTCTAGGTACAGAGAAATGCGGTTAGCACCTTACCTTGTTGTAACCTATGAGGTTAGCAATGTCAGCCTCATTTTACAACTTGAGAATGAACAAGCTCAGTTCAGGGAAGTGATTTAAATGCCCAAGGTCACATATCTGGTAAGAGGCAGAGACCAGACCTGGTTGGTGCCTGCCCAACGGCAAAGCACTTGGACAGTTACACAGTGGCTGAGAGACCAGGGGAGCGCTACTGTTTTATTTAGCAAGAGTTGTGTCCACCACCCACCTGGAGTGGTCTAAGCAGGGGCGTCACAGAGCAGGGTTTCTCACCTGTACTGAGGTGAGAAAATTGAAGGTCTCAAGAGGGTCAGGACCCAGCCCAAGGGGGCTCCTTATAGAAAGGGGGACCCCCATCCTGGTCCCCAGGGGTCCCAAGCAAAGTGCCCTCAGCTAAGTTCTCTGATAGTTGGGGAAGAGGATGGGAACAGGAAAAAAGAGTGAAGCTCTCCCACTGCCCAGATCGGGATTCCCTGAAGGCTGGAAGACCCCTGGAGACCATGGTGCCCTGGTCCTTCCTTCTACAGACGGGAAAACTGCATCAGAGTCTTGAGTGCCTTGAGTGAGTCTGCTCAGGGAAGGAAGGAGGAAGGCCATCGGGAGAGGGGCATAGGCGATCCTGGCCGCGCCCCTTCACTTGACAGAGTAGCGCTGGCTGGTGGCCTCGTGGTAGCAGCCATAAGGGGTCACAGAGGCACAACCGCACCCCATATTCATCTCATTCCGGAACTCGCAGGCCTGTGAGATGAGGGATGGATAGGAAGGGTTAACTAAGCTGCCCAGCCCTCAGCTCTCCCCATGGACTGCAGCCTCCTCACCAACTCAAGTTCTCAGAGCTCCTCTTCCTGCAAAAACAGTATTGATAATGAACCAGACTAATTTGCTGAGCACTTACTAAGTGCTAGGGCTTCCCTGGTGGCTCAGAGGTTAAGGCGTCTGCCTGCAATGCAGGAGACCTAGGTTTGATCCCTGGGTTGGGAAGATTCCCTGGAGAAGGAAATGGCAACCCACTCCAGTATTCTTGCCTGGAGAATCCCATAGATGGAGGAGTCTGGTGGGCTACAGTCCAGGGGGGTCGCAAAGAGTCGGACACAACTGAGCGACTTCATTTCACTTACTATGAGCCAAGCACCTAAGCGGTTTACATGTGTAAGCTCATTTTACCCCCCAACAGCCCTTTGAGATGGATACTATCAATATCCTTCTCATTTTATCCAGGACTCAATTACCTCATCAGTAGAATAAGAGACAATAATATTGCTTGTATCACAGGGTTGCTGTGAGCTAAAGTATGTACAATGCCTGGCACAGAATAAGTGCTATTTAAGTGTCAGTTATTACTTATTGAGTAATGCAGAACACAGAGAGGCTGAGTAGTAGCTTGCAGAAGGTCACACAGCTGTAATGACAGAGCCAGGATTCAAAACCCAGGTTATAATGTAATTCCATGAAGTTGGCTCTTCACTGCCTAGAGCTGAATGTAGCGCCTCCATGGGCTGGTCAGCCTGCAGCGTTCCCCTGCCTCTCTTTCAGTGGCCCCCAGCCCCCATCCCTGCCCAATTGATGTTTCCTCTCAGCCACCCAGACTGCAGTCCCTTTCCCCCCATCATCCCTCCCTAAGTGTGGTAAGCTGTCATTTTCCCCTGAAGCCCCTGTGCTTCTGGGGCACCAGGGCCAGCCCCACTGGCCCCAGGGACCCACACATTTGGACCACAGCTTCACTCACCTTTTTGATAACATACAGAAGGCTGACAATTGCTGCCACCAAAGAGAGAGTGATCAACACGATGGCCCAGTCGGGGACAGAGCCCTTCTCTTGTGGCTTCGGGCCTGAGGACCAGAGAGGGGCTGTGACCAAGGCAGGTGGGACCTCAATCCCCCGACTCCCCACTGCCCTCTGTAACTTTGCATCTTTCCTTCTGTGACTCTGATGTCTACCTGACTCTGAGACCACGTTGCTCGGTGTCTTGTCATCTTGGGAATAGACTTTCAGTGGAGGGGGTTTCAAAGGGCTTCACTCCAAACCGCACTCACTTCTTCCCTAACCCCTGTGGACGCGTCTGTCAGTCTTTGAAGTCCTCACTGACATCCACGCTTCTCCGTCTTTCTGAACCGTCCTCCATATCCCAGGCTGTTGTTGGGCATCTCTCATCTGCCATGCCTCTGCACTCTGACAGCCCCCCGGTAGGTCCCTCATCTTATTCAGAGGCTGCCCCTCTGCCCTTCTCACCACCCCACCCTGACTCTGATCTTTAAGGGGAGCCAGACCCAGTCCTCTTGTTTTCCCTTTGCTCGTTTCCTGCCTGCAGACTGCCTGGTGGGGAGACTTGGATTGAGTGGGAGGGAGGAAGGAGACAGAGGGAAGAGGAGAAGGACAGGATCTTGAGAGGGGATACTTGTTGCCCTGCAAAGACAGGTTGGGCCATGAGGAATATATTCGAAAACCTTTTGAGGAAGCGATCAGGTAACAGCCATTCAGCTTCTGGTGTTACCAGAGGCTTGAGGGGCACTGAAACCCTTTGAAGAACTGGAGACGTTCTTAGGTGTACTCAAAACACAGCAGAAAGCAGGCCTTAAGCCTGTCCCTACGATGGCAACCCCCTCCAGTATTCTTGGCTGGAGAATTCCATGGACAGAGGAGCCTGGTGGGCCCCAGTCCATGGGGTCACAAAGAGTCGGACGTGACTGAACGATGAACACTTTCACATGTTCACACTCCTCTCCAGGAGCTGGCGTGCCTGCCGGTCAGTGACCCAGTGCAAACAAGGGCGCCTTACTGGTCGGGACGCTGAGCCCAGAGGAGGCGGTGGCCGCTCCAGCTGTGGTGGCTGCGGAACCGCCTGAGACAGCCCCACGTGGTGTGGAAGCCCCGGGCATAGGTAAAGCAGTTCCAAGGGCTGTTGTTGCGGAGACAGATCCTAGAAGGGCAGAGGGGAGAACAGGTGGATATCTGAGCGAGAACAGAAGCAGAAATTCCATCCAGTGCCCTCTCAACTGAAATCCTGGCAAGTGTTTGGTAAATGAAAATAAAAGGACAGAAAAGCTAAGACAGTCTTAAAAACAGAAGTGGAAGGCTTATACTACCAGACCTTAAGACTGGTTGCAAAGCTGCAGACATTAAGGACTGTGGCCCTGGAGTAAGAACAGACAGAAGAGCCCAGAAATAGACTAGGTCACTTTACATTTCAATGGTGGGGAGAGAGGGAGAGTCTTTGAAATGAGTGGTTCCAGGGCAACTGGTTATCTGTAAGAGGAGAAAAGGGATCTTGACCCCTCCCTCACTCCATACGCAGAAATTAATCTGAGATATGTCATAGGCTTAAATTTGAAAGCTAAGATTCTTACATTCAAAGATTCTAAATTTGAAAGTAAAGCTTCTGGAAGAACACATCAGAGAATATTTTCATGACCTTGAAGTAGGCAAAAAAAATGTCTTAGGCAGGATATAAAAACACTAATTACAAGAGAAAAAGTTGATAAGTTGAAAAGCAGAAGGGGGGCCTTTGTGTAGCCACCAAAGGTGGACTGCTTCAGTGAGGCTCTGGGAGCTAACGATTTATTCGTTGCTGAGCACAGGAAGCCCCCACCCAGAGCCGCAGGCAAAGCCAAGAGCTCTTCAGAGATGGACTGAGCAACAGAAGTGTCACCTGGCAACGCTGATGCTGCTCCTGATGGGCTGCCAGAAATGGTCGGAGTTAAAGTCTGAGGATTACTGGGCAAAGCCCCAGGTGTTGAAGAGACTGTAGAGAAACTCACAGAGACAGTGGGGAGACCAGCAGAGACAGTGGGGAGACCAGCAGAGACATCCCCAGAGACAGTGGGGGGACCAGCAGAGACAGTGGGGAGACCAGCAGAGACATCCCCAGAGACAGTGGGGGGACCAGCAGAGACATCCCCAGAGATGGTGGGGAGACCTGCATCGATGGTAGGGAGACCAGCAGAGACGGTGGGGAGACCTCCAGAGTTAGCTGTCCCTGATGGGATCAGCTGAGCTGTTCACAGAAAAAAGAGAAGATGGAGTTAGAAGAGCTGGCCCTCTCCCTGGATCTCGTCCACACCTTGCCCCTACAGCCCCCGTGCTCACCGTAGCCAGCGAAGGCCTGCAGGCCCAGGAGCAGCACCAGTGCAGCAGCCATGGTGCCAGCTGAGATGCGCTTCCAGGACCGTCTCCCTGGCTCTTTAAAGGCTTTAAGGCCCTATTAGGAGGCTCAGGAGAGTCAGGTGTGCCAGGGCCTCCATCAACACCAGGATCTTCATTCCCAGGGAGAGGCCACCCAGCTGTCCCCAGGGGGATTAACCTGTCCCAGCTTGATTCCAGGAAGCCCTGGGTGAGGGGGAAAGTGAGTAAGAGCCTGAGGATTCTCCTTCCAGGCTCTCAGGCTCTTTCTGGGTTCAGGATCTAACCCCCAGGTCAGAGTCAGTCCCTATTCCAGACCTTCTCTGAAGGAGAGAGACCCAGGTCTCCTATCCCAAGGTCCTTGTGCTCCTAGAAATATGACCATGGCGGGGGTGGGGGGTGGTGAGGTGTATGTGTCCCTTGGGGATGCAGCGGGTGGAGAATGACACAGCCCAGGGACCTCATCTGACTCTTAGGAGAGACCAGGGCAGGGCAGGAGGGTGAACACGTGAACCATCCCTCCTTCACAGTGGCTGCAGCCCACAGAACTTTCCATTCCTTTGGCAGAGAAGGGGTAATGAGAAGAGAGGGGCACCAGGCAAGACAACCATCTGTTCAGGGGCAGTGGGATGAGCAAGTTCAGAACCCAGTTCTGAATCCACTGCGCTGGAATCTACCACTTCCAAGCTGTGCACTCTCGGGCGAGTCATGTGACCTATGAAAGTCTTCACCCCTAAAACTGGGGTAAGGCAGTATCCACTTCATAGGGCCATAATAAGGATTAAAGGAAATAAGGTTTCTAAGGTGCCCAGCACACAGCAGCCTCAGCTATGATGACATGGAAAGATGAGCGCCCACTGGGAAAGACAGAGGCACGCTCCCACTCTCCTCTTAGGAGGACTCAGGTCCCCCAAAGCGCCTCTCCGAGTTCCCGCTTCCTCCCTGTTGCTCCTTCCTCCTATGTCTGCTGAGCCTTTTGTCCATGAATTCCTCCCACTCTGGGCTTCCTGCATCCAGTACACGTCCGAGAGCCCCTGGGTTGCTCGTTATTTACATTTATGGTATAGACGGTGTCTCCCTCCATCTCTCCATCTTACTGCTCCTGCTTTTGGCTTTTCTCCCTGACTGCCCTGTACCCTCTCTGTCTCCATCCGTCTACTCAGGGGCCCACTGGTTTTGGGGGGAAAGGGGAGAAGATGCATAGGGAGGCAACTAAGATGATAAAAGGGCATGTGCCCTTGTGTATTCTAGAGGGTTTACACGACTAGTTTGTCAATCTGTTGAGCTTATCCCTGTGTCTGGCATAATGACAGCCTGGTCTATCTCTAACCTCTCTGCTACTGACTTACTATGTGACCTTAATAAGTCATTTACCCTCTCTGAGCCTTAGTTTTCTATTTTTTTAAAGAAAGAGGGTAGGACCTGGTGGTCCAGAGGCTAGGACCACACTCCCAATGCAGGAGGCCTGGAGTGTGATCCCTAGTCAGGGAACTAGATCCCCATATGCCGCAACTAAGACCCGGTGCAGTCAAATAAAATAAATAAGAAAGAAAGAAGGTAAACTAGACAGATTCCACATTCCCTCTACATCCTGTCCTTGTGTTTGCCATTCTGAGTGATTTGGGAAAGGGCTTTGGCTGGGAGGGTGAAGGGATTTCTTTTGCGTGAGCACTCAAGGCAGGACGTGGTGGGGATATTTGATGAAACTGCATCTCCGCCCAAGTTGCTAGGATATGTTAGACTAAAACAAAATATCAAAGATGAAAGTTCCCCCTCACCCAGAAAGCCACCGAGGCTGAGGGAGCAGGACATGGGTATGGGGAGAACTCGGTGTAATCTACCCCTCCCTTTCGGGCCCACATTCCTGAGCCCTTGGGTGGCATGGCTGATAGAAATTAATCACAGTTAATAATTAATCCCTAAAGAGCAATGAGAGGCCCAGACGTGGGTGGGGCCCAGACACCAGCACGAATGGACGCCTCCCCAACTTCCCTCCCTGGGGCACCCACTCCCTCTCAAGCTTTGAGACGTGGGGGAGAAGTGGGACAGGGGATTGTGGAAAGGGCACCACCCTCCCTTTCCCCAACAGCCCAGTGAATGGCCCTCTCCCAGGTCCTCAGAGCCTTATTGAGAGAACTGGAAAATCCAGTTGCCCAGCCCTGCTCCCATCACCCCGCACGCACCATTGCTCAGGACTGAGTGGAGAGCAGGAAGGCAGGCCCAGTGAGGAGAGGCCAGCCGGCCTTCAGACATCTCTTCCAGCATCTGAGAAGCAAGGGGGTAGAGCCGCAATGGGGGCTGGGCTGCCCCTCGTCCTCCTTCTGACCCTCGTCGGCATTTCACAGGGGGCAGGTGAGTGTGGAGGGCTACACACCTGGCCCCCAAGACGAGAAGGGGGTGAGAGAGACATGGAGGCACCCAGGTCCTGAGGTCCTGAGGGCTCAGGGCTGAACTGCAGCAAGAGGGTCTGGAAGGGACGAAAGACCTTGGGTTGGAGTGGGGCAGGAGGGGCGCCCGCACCCCTGAGGGAGCCTGTTCCCGGCAGCTGGGTCCTCAGCTGTGCGTCTGGATCCCCAGGGCCGGGAATGACTTTGCAACTGAAGTTGAAGAACTCCCTTCTGGCAAATTCCTCCTACGATTCCAGCTTCCTGGACTTTATCCAGAAGGTAGTGCTTTGGGAGGGAAACATGGGGCTGTGTGAACTTGGAGTGCGATCTGCATCGGTCTGGGCGGCTGGCCGCCCCCAGGTGTGAGTGAGAGCCATTTTACACCTCGCCCTCTGGCCCTTTGTCTCCCTCAGTTCTGCCTCCTCCTCCACCTCCCCTTGGGGACCAACGTCACCCTGCATCAAGCAGGGTCCTCACAGCATGCCACCTGCAGAGTCTGAGAGCAGTCGAAGCCTGTGCCCTTCCCGGCTGGGGCATCCAGTCCCCGGGGAGCAGGCGCCATCCCCGACCCTGTCTTCCAGCAGGCCCTCACCCTGCTCAGTGGCAGTAAATATGCTGAATTCAGTGACCTGACTGTGTGGGTTCATGCGCGGAGGGGCTGGCAGGAAAAGGGAACTGGGTACTCGAGTCTGACTCCCTTGCTCAGCAGACGGTCTCCCCCGTGGATGTGCCCTCTCCTAACACCATGCCAAAGGCCTACTTGGGAGCACACACACACACACACTTCAAGTTGTGTTCCTCAGAGCACCTGGGAATAAAGGAAAGGAACCTTTACTGAATTCCTGCTTTGTTCCAGGCAAGAGGCTTTCCCATGTCAACGCCTGCGGCAGACTCCCATGTAGCATAATAGATCTCATTATCCTATTTTACAGATGAGGAAATTTAGGCTTGAGAGGGTAAGTTACTTGAGGTCCATTAGCAGTGGAGACATCTGACACCAGACAAATGCCTTGGCTTAAGCAAGATTTTCATTTCCTCTCCCTTTGCTTTTGCTTTGGGGCTGGGGGTTCAGGAACCTCAGGCAGGGATGTGGGCAGAACACGCCCAGGGATCCACACAGGTCAGTCAGGGTAGCAGGTGGGGTGGGGGACCGTTGATGTGAGAGATGAGGGGTTCAGCTTGTGAGAGGATGGCCAGCCTGGCAGAACAGGCGGGGAAACAGCATGGGTGCCTATGGGAATGTGTAATCCCACAGGCCCACACTTATGTCCTAGATGACTTTCTTATTTCTCCTAGAACTTTTTTTTTTTCCTGCTCTGGGTATTAGTTGAGGCATGTGGAATCTAGTTCTCTGGGCAGGGATCAAACCCAGGCCCCAGATTAGAAGCTCGAAGTCTGGTGCTTGCTTCAGCAGCACATATAATAAAACTGGAACGATGCAGAGTAGATTAGCATCCCTGTGCAAGGATGACATGCAAATTCATGAAACGTTCCTTATTTTTAATTCATGTTGAGGTTTGACAGAAAACAACAAGATTCTTTAAAGCAATTATTCTTCAATAAAAAAAAGATTTTAAGAGCCATTTAAAAAAAGAATCTCAAAGTCTGTTAAGACTGGACCACCAGGGAAGTCCCAGTCTCCACTGCTTTACCAGCAAAATGAGGATAATGGTAGTACCTGCTTCCATGGATTGTCCTGAGGATTCCACGGATAAGCTACCGAGGACACTTGCCATGGTACCTGTCAGATAAGTGGGTCTGGGTGGTAGGAACTTTTATTAGGGTGGAAACCGGGCCCCAGTGTAAAAGTCTTAGTCCCCTAGGGCTCTTCCTTCTCCTGCCTTTTTTTTTTTTTTTTTTTGGCTGCACGACATGCAGGAGCCCAGTTCCCAGGTCAGATCAGGGATCTAACCTGGTCCGCTTGCAGTGGAAACACAGAGTCCCAGCCACTGGAGCGCCAGGGAAGCCCCACCTCCTGCTGTTCTTAAGGCAGGCACTCATCTTACTCCACACTCAAGATGCTCTTGACTTCTTACTGGCTGACTCTACATGCAAGCAAGCAGCCCAGACTTGACCGTGAAGGGCTACTGGTATGACTGCTTCCTGCTCTCCATGGTACCTGTCCTACCAATCTGCTCCTGCCCCGCACAGCATCACCACCACATGAAACTAGAGACTGACTCCTCTGGAGCAAGGGAAAGGCAACAGTTCCAAACGGAGTATCCTTGAAGATACGAAAGCATAACAGAACAAAATTTCCATCGTTTCCTTGACAACTGTCCTGGGACTATTACCCCTGGAGGAGGAGAGGTGGCTGGGGGCTCTGTAGGACCCCAATATTTCATGACTGACCCCTAGGCTGCACCAGTGGGCAGGTGGGTCAGGTGACTAGACTCCAAACAAGTTGAGGGATTGAATGTCTGGATCTCCAAAAAGATGGAGGGGCAGACAGTGTACTGTTTTTGCTGTTTAATTTTTTATTTATTTTACATGTGTATTTTTCTGACTCTCTCTGAAAGAATCAAAGCGGGGAAAAAAAGTGAAAGTGTAGTCACTCAGTCGTGTCAGACTCTTTGCAACCCATGGACTTCAGCTCACCAGGGCTCCTCTGTGCATGGAATTCTCTAGGCAAGAATACTGGAGTGGGTTGCTACTCCCTTCTCCAGGGGATCTTCCCGGCTCAGGGATGGAACCTGGGTCTCCTGCATTGCAGGCAGATTCTTTACCATCTGAGCCACAAGGGAAGCCTGAATTGAGGTACAAAAGAGCAGATTTTTGTTTCTCTCATTGGTAAATCCAGGGGTTCAGACTAGAGCCCAGCATGTAATAGGTGTTCAAGAAAAAGGAAGGTGTTCACTCCCTCCTTTTCCTTCCCCTCTGGTGGGATGTGGTATACTGGTGGGAGCATTCCTTAGACCCAGACTTGGAAAGAGTGTATCAAGATGGCAGGAAAGTAAGATTGAAAGGGATACGGACTTCTCCATTGCAGAGTCCTGCACTGCTTCCGTCTAGCAAAAGAAACACCATTATCTTTGTTGCTCTTTAAAAATAACTCTTAAAAATAAATAAATAAAATAAAAATAACTCTTATTTTTTACTTTTAATTGAAGTATAGCTGATTCATAATATTAGTTTGAGATGTACAACATAGTGATTCAATATTTTTATAGATTAGCCACCACTATCTCTGAAGCTTGGTTACAGCAGGCAGATAAATGGCACCTAACTTACTGGGCTGAACTCCAGTAATTCCAGCTACTACTGTGGACTAATTCCTTTTATTCCCTGAGCAAGTCTCTTCAACTCTAAAATGGAGCAAACACCCACCTCATGAGGTTCTCAGGAGGAATAAATGGTACCACAGAGGACCCATCCAGGCCCACCACATACAGTAGTTGTCAGAGCTGCTGGACAGAATGTCACTTGGGTGGCAGGCCCCTGAATTCCACCAATGAGACAAGGTGTGTAAGGTGGCTAGGTGGGCATCTGTGTGTTTCTGAGTACCCCTGTCTGAGGCTGGGCGGTGTGTCCCTAGCACTGAGGTCTCAGGTACGCAGAAGCGGGAGGAACTCGGTCCCCAGCACAGCCTGCAGCTCCCCAGGTCTGCGGGAAGTCCCCCATCCCCTCAGCACCTCTGGAGATAAAGCCAAGAAGCAGGGAAGCTCCCTTTTGGTGAAAAGCAGAGGAGGAAGAGCCTGCAGAAGTCGGGCCACTGTCAGTAAGTGCAGGAAGTAAGTGGAACCCGGGTCACTGTGCTCAGGCCCTACTCGGGAGCGTCTCTCCTCCAGTGAGGGAGGCCCCACCCAGCACCCACTCCCACCATGGCCCAGAGCACTAGGAAGCCGCCCCCCTTTTCCCAGGCCAGTGTCAGGAACAACCAGGAGGCGGGAAAGTCAGGGCTAAGGGAAAGTATAAAAGGACCACAGCAGACATGGTTGGGATTTTAAGTTTATCTGAGTGTCCTCCTTCCCAAATTTCCAGGTGGGACTGTGGAGGAGGGAGGCCAGGGCAAAAACCTGAGCGTCTCGAGGTCACCCAGTCATCTGATCAAGCCAGTCTGTTTCCTCACTGACAAAACGAAGGGGCTGGACCACAGAACACCCCGACGCTGCCTGGTTTGTCCCCAGAGGCCTCAAAAGTGGGTCTGGGAGGAAGGAAAGTCACAGGGATGGTGAGCCCCCAGGGCTTGCAGACGCATCCATCAGCTGCCGGAGGTGAGAGGCCGCCTTGTCCAGTTTTGACAACTCCAACTGGAGGGAAGAAAGCTGGGCGAGGAGAGAAGTGGCTGAGAATGGAGGCGGGGGAGCCACCCTGCCCTGCGTGCCCCTAGCCCCATTCCCTCAGGGAGTCCAGCGTCCTGAGTGACTCCCCCAGCCTCACCCTCTGCTGCCTCTGAGTCTCCGCCTCTCCCTCTGACGGGGGCCGGGCTAGGAGGCCATCAAGCTGCTTCTGCAACTTGAGTCTTCGGGCAGCCAGCCGAGGTAGGTGGGTCTGGGGGTCCACCAAGCCCTGTGGAAGAACAGAGGAAGAAGGCTCAGACCTCTGCCATCCACCCAACACTCCCTCCCGCTCATCCACCACCATTCCCAGACCCCTCCTCACTTTTACAGAACCCACCCCTTACCCTCCTCCCGACATCCTTTCAGCCCCGCCCTGCCCGATCCAGTCTCCTCTGCTCACCTGCAGCTCCATATACGCCTGACTGCTGTCACTGAGGGGGGCCTGGACCCAGCCCGAGGGGGCTGCTGCACCAGGGGGGAGAAGGCCCACCACCCCACAGTGGCCCAGGATGCCCAGCGGCTCCAGGAAGGCCTCAAAGAGGCCCCGCTCGCCTGGCTCTGAGCTCTGCAGCAGCACTGGGGAGAAACGGGAGCTGTCAGGTGAAGGGCCTGGGTCCTCCTCCTAACTCTGGGCCCTGCCCTCCCAGCTCCCCCCCTTCCCCATCAGACCCTCCCGTCTGCAGGGACTCAGGAGCCTGGGGCCCGCCTCACCTCGGGGCCGGGCCTTGGTGAGCTGGTAGGTGGTGCGCAGAGCCCTGAGCGCCTGCACGGACTCCTGAACCCGGGAGAAGCGCCTCTCCAGCTCAGGCTGGTGCCAGTGCTCCTGGAGGTGTGCATCTAGGGCTGGTAAGTGGGCCCCCCGAGACTCGGTCTCAACTGTCCCGGCTCTGACCTCCACCCGCCCACCCCCACCTCCTTAGAGCAATGACCTGCTCTCTCCACCACACAATTCACCACCTCAAGGAACAGAACGTGGCAAAAACTAGGGCCTCATCTAAGAAGGTCTTAGATGATCCATGGACAATGTTTAGACCGAAGATGACAAACAACCAAAATTATGTTATAATTTGAAAGGTATTATTCAAAGCTCACAAAACCAAGTAAGCAAAAAAAGAAACTTGGTTAAACTTGAAAATGATTTTTGGGTGAGTCTGTAGCATTTGAAAGCTTAAAACTACACTAAGATTTTTGGGATATCCTATTACTAAGATCTAATCCTCATCACAGCCATGACATGTACTATTACTGTCCTCAGTTTAAAGATGGAGGAAATCAACACACGGTCACACAGTGAGTATCAGTCTGGTGACAGTATCCTGCTCTTAACCACTTGCTGATACTGCCCCCGACACCTTTGAGTTATTCCAGCCCTGCAGGAACAATCCATCTTCCTCAAGACTCCACGGCAAAGTACAGACCAGCACTGTCAATGATCCCACAGCAGCAAGCCCTTCTAGAAGACTCCCCTCCCCGAGTCTTTACCAGTAATCCCACTCCAAGACTCCATGGGTGTGACTCACCAAGCTGCGGGCACTCGGGTAGGGGGCAACACAGACACTGGGGGCAGAGGGACCACCAGGCCTCGGGGGCAGCCTCTGCCAGAGCTCTTCAGCCAGGAAAGGCATCAACGGGGCGAGGAGGCGGAGACCGACGTCAGCGCAGAAGAACAGGACCTGAGGCGGCTCCGGGGGGCGAGGAGAGTGTGAGAGCACCGGCTTCACAGCCTCCTAGGGAAGAAGCCAACGGTCAGGGGTCAGCCACATCCTCCTCCTTCCTTCACATACTTGCTGCCCTGCCAGTGGGGATGCTGTGGGTAAACGGAAGCACCCAGCATCTCTGAGACCATGAGCTGTCCCCAGACACAGTAGGGAGCATGCGCCAAGGGGAGATCCAGGGCAGGGACTCAGGCGTGGGTGAGGAATAAAACTGTCAGGGATGTTTGCCTTTAGAAGGAAAAGCATTGAGGTTTGTGTTTTTCTTAACCACAGAGACAGAATTTTTTTTTTTTTTAAGTTGAGAAACAAAAATCTAGGATGGGGTCCTCAGCTAACAGTGTCAGAATCACCTGGGACAAGAAATGAACACGCTCACCACCCACCCTGCAACCTGCCTGCCTGAGCCGCTCTGGGGGTGGGACCTGACACTCCATGGTAAACAAGCCCTCCTTTGAGAGAGTCCCTGGGCCTAAAGACCGGTACTCTTGCTCCCTGTGGGCTCCCAGCCTGCCTAGGGTCCAAACGCAGCAATTACAGGAACTGAAAACAATCTCCATTTCAATAAGAGCCGACTCACTAGAAAAGACCCTGATGCTGGGAAAGACTGAAGACAAAAGAAGTGAAGTGAGACGCTCAGTCGAAGGGGAGGCAAAGGATGAGATGGTTAGATAGCATCACCAACTCAATGGACATGAATTTGAGCACACTCCAGGAGATAGTGAAGGACAGGGTAGCCTGGCGTGCTGCAGTCCACGGGATCGCAAAGAGATGGACACAACTCAGCAAGTGAACAACAAGCCTCCCAACCCTGTGTTGTCAGACTCAGTTTTCTAGAAGTGTCCCCTTCTCCTCCCTGCTCCTCGGGTGACAGGCAGGGAACAGTGCCCAGGCCAGTCCCAGAGAAGAGGGGAACTGGGATTCCTCAATCTCACCTCTCTTCCTATCCTGAGGGAGGAATTGAAAACCCAGTTCAGAGCTCTCTGCCAGGGGACAGGGAGCAGGGCTGCAGGGGGACTGCCCCCGCCTCACCCACCAAGTAGACATCGCAGAGGTTGTGCAGCCAGAAGTGGTGCAAGGCGTGGGTGACGAGCGAGAGCTCGAGGGTGAGGAAGCCCCGCTCGCAGTCCTGCGCCGTGCGGGCCAGGCAGCTGAGGATCCAGGCGTCCATGCGGGAGGCGGGGGACAGCTGTGGTAGAGGGGGCTTCAGGTTGGGACAGCTCGATTCCCAGCCAACCGTGTCCTTTCCCTCCAGACGCCTCCTCCAAGACTCAGATGTCGGACTACCCAGCTCCCAAGCATCTCCTCTTTCTCTCTTACCTCCTCCGCAGGTTGGGGTATGAATTCCTCCCCAAGAGCATTCATGATAAAGCGCAGGGCATTCCAGATCTTATTGCAGAAGTGTCGGAAGCTCAGGACCTCAGAGACGGACAGGTGCAAGTCGCTTCCTGGGAGGGAGTGGAGGTAGGGAGCATGTACTGGTGGCAGCTGCACGGGAGTCCTCGGCCCCGCCCCACCACACAGAGGCCACTGCCCGCTGCCCTCACCCAGGCTTACCCAAGGCCCCATGGGAGCACAGGGTGAATCTCAGAGCATCTGTCCCACACTCGGGGATCCCAAGAGGGAAGTCCTTTCTCTGCAACGAGAAAGAAGAGGGGTGGCAGCTGCCTATGAGGCTGCAGGGCCAGAAGGCAGGTTGCACAGGGAACTGGTGGCCACGAACTAGAGGCTGGAACATGTCTCTCACCTGTGCCGAGGCTGCGATCGCCAGCTCTGCGGGGTCCAAGTTTCCATCCCTCAGCTTGTCCTGCAGTACCTGGGGTGGGTGAGTAATTCACTGGCCTCAGTGGAAGCCCCTGCCCCTACCAGGGTCCCTCCCGCTGGCCCTCCCAGCTCCAGCACTCCTGCCAGCCCCTCCCTTCAGCTCCCCTTCCTTTATCTGGAAAACCCCATCCCTCCTGGGGCCCTCCATCCTGACCTGCAGCTCCACCCCACTGATGATGTCCCGTGGGTCCAGCACATTCCCCAGGGACTTGCTCATCTTCCGGCCCTGCCTGTCCCGGACCATGGAGTGAAGCAGGACCTGGAGGCATGGAGGGGGTCAGAAGTGGGGTCTGAAGAACTTTCCTCTGGAGGGCCCTTGGCTGTCCTTCAGGGATTAGAGGTTAGGCTGGAAAGTGAATCAGGACAAAGGAACTGGAAACCCAGAAAACCCCATACGAGGGGTTAAAATAGAGAACAAGGCTTAGAGGAGACTGGGGAGTCTCAGAGAAGGGCAGGGCACCAAAGGGTCTTTACCTTGCTGAAGGGGAGCTGCCCTGTGAGCTGGGTCCCCAACATGACCATGCGGCCCACCCAGAACAGCAGGAGGTCACTGCCCGTTTCCAAAAGTGACAGGGGGTAGAAATGAGCCAGGTCTGGGGTCTAGAAGGAAAGAGATAAACAGTGAGAGGCCCAAGCCTGGGGCCTCCAGCTCTTCATAAGACTCTCTGAGGGGCCCTGGGGGTCATTTCCTCATCCCCACCTTCACTCTCTTCCTCTCAACCCATCTCACCTCTCGGGGCCAGCCCAGGGCAGAAAAGGGGAAAAGAGCTGAGGAGAACCACGTGTCCAGGACATCAGGGTCTGGAAGACAGAACGGAAACAATCGGAACCTCAGCGTCAGGACCTCGGCCCACTGCTGCCCACCTCTCCAGCCCGACCCTCACTCACAGGGACCAGGGCTCTGCCCCATTCCCAGCTTCCCCGACCCACCTCTCCCACCTCAGTACCTGCTCCCTCCCCTGCCCGCCTCAGGTGGAATACCCACCCCTCTCCAGGGTCAGTTCCGCCCCTGGTCTCCCTGTTAATTCAGCAGCTACTTCTCTGGCCTCAGCTTCTGTCCGCCCGACCACCCAGGAGTCCTCCGTATCACCCTGCAGAAGTAAGGAGTAGGGGGCAGTGAGAGAGAAGAGCGTGGGACAGGTGTGAGTCAGCGCTGAGTGTTCATGGTCTCCGGTGGGCTGAGGGAGGCTGATGCCCTCTGGTGGTGAGATGAAGAAAGCGCAGAAGCTGAGCTCACACAACAGAGGTTCATAGGTCAGAAGCAGGCAAGGGCAGGGAGCTGGGACCAGCGCTGGAAGCCCTCTGACTCCTGTGCTGAGGCTCTTCTGGCCAAACCCAGCCCTCCCTTCCGCTTTCTCCTACTGACCTTTGCATGTTCCTCTACAACCAGGTAGGCTGGAATCTGATGGCCCCACCACAGCTGCCGGGAGACACACCAGTCCCTGCCGAGAGGATACGAGTGATTTTTTTCTTCCTTTTTCCTATGAGTGATTTCTTAGCACGACCAGTGGGCCCCCTTCCCCCTCCCCTGAGAGCTCCCCTTCTTACCCAATGTGGGAAAACCAGTGCTGCCATTTCTTCTGGTGGAAGGAGGGACTGAGGTCCAGGGCCCCCGACTCCACGGCCTGGAGGGGGAAGGACCTTTAGATGGTGCTTCCTTACCTGCACCCCCAATCCCCATGAATGGGACCAGTGGTCTCTGAGGTGGCCCTGAAATTCATAAAGAGCCTCCCAAGCCTCCTGAGAAGAGTCTGGACTTGAGTGAAGATGCAAGTCAGCCCTTTCTGGGCACCCTGCCTCCACCCCCACAGCTCTCCCCTCAAGGAGCACAGCTAGAGAGGGCCCCAGCCCCCCTGTTTCTTCATTCCCGCCCAGGCCCCAGGCCCTCCCCACACTGCAGCCTCACCTTGGCGGCTCGCTCCCCCATCTCCCGGCAGCGGACAAACCACTGGCTCTTCAGTAGGTGTTCTACCACGTCCCCGGAACGGCTGAAAGGGACACAGGACCCGACTCTGCGGCAGGCCCTCGGTGCCAAGGACACGGCAGCCAGCACCACAGACACAGAGCTGGTATTCTAGCACGAGGGGTGCACAGCCCATTCTGCAGTCACTCTTGAGCTTCACCCATCCCCTTCTGGGGGCGGTCGGAGGAAAGGAGTGAAAATGGGCTTACCTGCAAATGGGCAGCACCATGGGGTGGTTCTGGAGGCCCCGGAACAGGCCCCGCTCCCTCAGTGCTGACAGAATCTTTTCCCGGGCCACAAATCGGTGAAGACCCTGCGGAAAAGTAGCAAAAGTAAAGCTTAAAGGCTGCTAGAAAAATAAGAGAGTGGGGGAGGGGAGATGGGGCAGAGGGTGCCCTCAAAGGACAGGGTATCACTGGGCTGGTACCACCTGCAGCCAGTCCTCACAAAGGGCCGTCATGGTCCCATCCTCCGCAATGACACTCCGGGGGCTCAAGCCGTGTCGGGCCCCCAGCTCAGCATCGGCAGGGCTGTGCGCTGGAGTCACCTTCACCGCCCCTAGGGGAGCAGGACTGCCGTTAGCACTGGACCCTGACCCTGGCTTTTGCTTTTCCAGATGTGTCACCATCGCCCACACTACCCCATCCCTCCCTCTCATCCCCGACTATCCACTGAGACCACCCTTCCCCTACTTCCTGCCTCTTCCTGGTTCTCTCCCCTCCCCTCTCCCCCAGAAGCCCTGACTTCCTGTCTCTCCCTTGCCCCCACTTACCTGTGCCCAGGTGTGGCTGAACAGTGCAGTCTGTGATAAGGGGGAGAAGCTGCCTCGTCAAGGGATGACAGAGTTGTCGCCCATGTAGATGCTAAAAGGAAGGGAGAGGGATCAAGGACAGACACATTTGTCGGGTGGAAGGGTCTGGGCTGGGCATGAGAACCCTGGGAATACGAGGGTGAAAACCAGAAGGTAAAGACCTACAGCAGGGCTCAGTAAACATTTTCTTAAGGGGCCAGAGTGTAAGAATTTTAACCTTTGCAGGCCAGGAGGTAAATTTAGTCTCTACAACTCCACTCCACCGCCACGGCAGAGTTAGATGACACATGATGGAGCTGCAGACGATACACAGGGAACGAGGGTGGCTCACACAGAAACAGGAGATCTGGCCCACGGGCCACCGTCTGCCAGCCCCTGAGCTGAAGTGTAACATCAGGAAGAGAAGGGAGCTGAGTCAGAGCCACTGGAGAGCTGAGATGAGGGAAATTTCAGGAAAAGGAAGAGGGAGCAGAGAGGAGGAGCTGCCATCCTAAAAGGAAGGGAAGAGAAAGTATGGGGGTGGAAGGCCAGGCCGCAGGGAGCACTGAGCATTACCGTGTAGCGGGAGTCATCAGGATGGACCGCCACGGCCACGTCTCCAGGCAGCGTCTCTGGCCTCGTGGTTCCCACCACAACCTCTGCATCTGAAGACAAAATTCAAGCACGTCAAGGTGGTCCTTGCCCTCACCTTGTACTCCTGACACAGCTAAAGTCAGGAGAACTGGAAAAGGTGGGAGGCAATGATGGTCAGGCCCCCAGGAGTAACTGGAGAAAACTAGGACCAACGTCTAATAGGGCCCTGGGGTTTCTGCTAAGTTAACAACCAGAGGCCTAAGGGGATGTCTGGTGCTACAGAATTCCTCAAAAGCCCACTTGGGAGACAAAAGTAGAATGTTAATAAATACAACTAGAATCTTTGCTTGGTGCCCTGATCATAAATGCTGTGCCTTCTTGGAGGCAGCGCCAGTCCCTCCTATAAGAAACCTGACTATTCCAGCTCATCCATCTTCCCTTCTCCAAACTCCTGGGAATACTTACTGCTCAAACCACACTTCAGAACTGATCCTTTGTCTATTTTGGGGGTAGCAGCCTGCTGTGGAATTACACTAAGCTCCCTCAGGGCAGCGACTGTGTGCACTTTTCTTACATGGCCCAGGATACCCAGGGTGAGTATCACCAGGATGCAATACTTCCAAGGTTTCCTATGCCTCTCCAACCAAATCACATGGAAGACAGGCTGGTGGGTTGCCTCCAAAAGCCCAAGGTGGGCTCAAGAAAACATGGGAAGCAGAAGTTAAGTGGGTGACCCTTCCAAGGACTACCCTCACCAGGCTCTCCATCCACGGGGAAGGCCACGGAAAAGAGGAGGCCGAAAGACACAGGGGTGGGGCAGCCAGGCAACTGAAGCTCGGTGCGGCCAGGGAGGGGCCGGCTCTCCACCTGGGGGCATGGAAGAGGCAGGGTCAGAGAGCAGCCTCTCTGCAAGGCTCACAACTGGTTTCCCACCTCCACTCATCCATGGCCCCGGCCTCCCTGCTATCCATCAAAAAGCCACTCAGAGGACGTGGGAGCCACTTCCTTCCCCTCACCTAATCCTTGTGCAGTCACAGTTAAAGAACATATTCACTGGACTTCCCTGGTGGTCCGGGGAAGGGACCACCCTTCCTTGGGTTAAGGGTTAAGAACCCGCCTGCCAGTGCAGGGGACATGGGTTTGATCCCTGGTGTGGGAAGATTCCACACGTTGCAGGGCAACTAAGCCCACGCACCACACCTACGAAGCCCTAGTTCTAGAATCTGTGCTCTGCAACAAGGGAAGCCTGTGCACCGCAACTAGAGAGCAATCCCCACTCGACACAACTAGAGAAAGCCCCCACACAGCAATGAAGACCCAGCACAGCAAAAAATAAATAAGCAAATATTCACTGAGTACTTAAACCACACACAGGTACTATGCCAGCCTCCTAGGAGTTCTTGCTGAATTCTCACAACACCCCTGTGATGCAGGCATTGCCATTACCCTTGAATTTTACAGACTGAGGAAACTGAGGCTGACAGAGGCTAACAGCCTGTCAGGAACCACATCGCTGGGAGGTGGCCAGATTCAGAGGTGAATCCAGGCAGCCTGGCTCCAGAGTCCCAGCTCTCCCCCGTGCTCAGAGCTCTCACAAAAACCCGCCTCTCCTCTGCCTCACCTCAATATCCGAGATGGCAGAGCGTAAGGCACACGACCAGTTGACCAGCTGCCGGCTCCGGTACAACAACCCAGCCTTGTGGAGCCGCACGAAAGCTTCTGTCACGGCCACTGAGGAGCCCTAGAATGACCTGAGTGTCCATCCACATCCAACAGCCTCTTCTCAGCCCACCCCCGCCCCCCCCCAGAGACCCAGGCATCCCCCTGGC